>SEYY01000597.1:510541-522160 GCA_009176605.1 Armadillidium nasatum
GTTAAATTACTGTACAATTAAAAATGAGGATTGAGATGCTTCGAAGAGGACATTTTAGAACTGATCTCCTTCGATTTCCCGAATGCTCTCCTTTGGGAGATAATAGAAGTATTCGAGTTCTTATTTCTTTCAATTTCTCTATTCTGGAATACTGCTTATTACTTGAAAATAGGATGTAAAAGTGGGTCATTTTGCAGTCATGTAAATAAATATTTTATTATTATTATTATTTTTATTATTATTATTATTATTATTATTATTATTATTATTATTATTATAATATTATTATTATTATTATTATTATTATTATTATTATTATTATTATTATTATTATTATTATTATTATTATTATTATTATTATTATTATTATTATTATTATTATTATTATTATTATTATTATTATTATTATTATTATTATTATTATTATTATTATTTAATTTTGAAGACATTCATCATACGTTCGACCGGAACATGACATATAGGGATGGGAGGTAATAGAAGATACCCTCTCGAGTGGGGACCTAGTAATCAGTTTTGCTGTACATTAACATTTTCAAGTTCGCTTATATTCTGGAATTCAATTCTTTTTAAAACACTTCAATGACTTTGCACATTACAAATGCAATTTAAAACAAGAAACAAGTGATCCCTAAATCACCTATCTCAACTCTTCATTTTCTGCCATTTCAACTGGCTTAGATCTTCAAGGTGATGTTAAAAAAAATATGGAAACTATTCGGAATATGTCTTTGATTTTAATAATCTTTTATTGATTTTATTTGTCAGAATTCTTTTTAAAAGCGCTGCCATTAGAATGTATTCATTTCATAATATCATAACTATATGAAAATAAAGAAAAATCTCCGTTTAGTTTGGAAAGGTCTTAATGAGTGTGTAAAAGAACACTGCAATAATTCATAAATTATCAAACGTTTTCCTATAATCCTCCTTACTCAGTAATGAAGTATCCTTTATTTCGCACAATTTAATTCTTTTTTTTTTAGTGATACTAAATTTTGATTCTAGATTTAGGATTTAGTTTTGATATTCATTTCTTTGACTGCTAATTGTGAAATTGAACATTTAAGAAAAAGGAACAAAATTATCAAGCAACCCCAAATTCAAATTCACATTTGGTTTTCAAATGAAAACAGGTAGATTCTTCAGAGTTAAAGATATATATATATATATATATATATATATATATATATATATATATATATATATATATATATATATATATATATATATATATATATATATATATATATATATATATATATATATATATATATATATATTGAATGTTAGCGTAGTGTGAGTGTAATGAGATTGTTTTAAAGTTGAATGAGAGTAGTTTTGTGTTCCTTTGGAAAAGACAACCATCAATCAGTTTTCTTTATGAAAACAATTATTTTCAAAACTTTTGGATTTGCTGAAATATGTTTTAATCTGTCTTTATATATATATATATATATATATATATATATATATATATATATATATATATATATATATATATATATATATATATATATATATATATATATATATATATATATATATATATATATATATATATATATATATATATATATATATATATATATATATATATATATATATATATATATATATATATATATATATATATATATATAAACAGCTGCTTGAATATTAAATACTTTATTTGAATGAATTTGCAAAGCAAAGAAGTTGATATAAAAATTATCAAAATTATTAAGTTAAATATACTTTTAATAAAATAAGACAAAATAAGACACAAGATAATAAGATAATAAATGTTGAGAAGAAAAGACAAAATAAGATAAAATACGATAATATGTGATAAGAAACATGATAGGAAAATAAGATAAAGCAAGACAGTATAAAAATATAATATAGGATAATATAACAACATAAGAAAAGGTAAGAAGATAAAATAGGAAAAAATAATAAAGTAAGAAAAGAAAAGAATTAAGATATATATTACTCTTCAAATCTCCTTTCTGTCATCTAGATATTTAATGTTGTTTTTTTAAGGAAATAAAATATAATCGTGAATAGAGAGAATAAATATATTTTCCGTGGTTGGCGAGATACAGAAATTGTCTTGGCAAAAAGATCTGGAAAATCATTCACCGCTCTATCATTTGTCTATTTCATAAACGGGATGTATATACATCGAGACCTCACCAAACTCAATTTGTCTGTGATATATATATATATATATATATATATATATATATATATATATATATATATATATATATATATATATATATATATATATATATATATATATATATATATATATATATATATATATATATATATATATATATATATATATATATATATATATATATATATATATATATATATATATATATATATATATATATATATATATATATATATATATATATATATATATATATATATATATAGAGAGAGAGAGAGAGTTTACTATAGCTCTGGCAGAGCCCTTTTCTACTATTTTACTATATATATATATATATATATATATATATATATATATATATATATATATATATATATATATATATATATATATATATATATAGAGAGAGAGAGAGAGAGAGAGAGAGAGAGAGAGAGAGAGAGAGAGAGAGAGAGAGAGAGAGAGAGACAGAGAGAGAGACAGAGAGAAAGAGAGAGTTTACTACAGCTCTGGCAGAGCCCTTTTCTACTATTTTACTATATATATATATATATATATATATATATATATATATATATATATATATATATATATATATATATATATATATATATATATATATATATATATGATGCAGGTGCTCTTTTTGAGCTTAATCTCTATTATACACAATAAGACTGAAAATAAGCAAGGCATCAAGTTAAGGTAAAGTTAGATTATTAAATGACAATGATTTATTAACTTTAAAAATATTAATATTATTCTCTACGTTTCGATTTCATTCTGAAATCATTTTCAAGAGTACAAGGCTACAGATTAAAAAAAAAAGAAACATTTAATTAGTATTATGACAGAATATGCCCTAAAAATGACATTGTATATGATACAAATAATAGAATAAACATACAAATACACAGAAAATCATTGCACGTGACGGCAGTCAAATATAAACTAAGGAAGCGAGGTTGTACAAGTTACTAAAAAATAATATACATTGAATAAGTGGTTGGTTTTGTGAATTAATACAGAGAATTATCAAACCTCAATTGAGCATGAAAAATATAAATCTAATTATAACAAATGTTGACCAGTCATAAAATGTAATATATCAGTAATTGGTGTTAATGTTTATAAATGCCTATCAAATCATTCATTCAAATGCCATGCCACTTTGAATTATTAAGTAGTCTTTTAAGTACTTAAGTAGTCCGAGCTAGTCTCTTTTATTCATCTTTCCTATATTTAATAAACATATATCAGGAATAGAGTTCCAAGAAACTCCTTAATTTCTTATATTTAACATACCTCTAATCATTATCTAGTAAGTACAAACAAAATAAACACTTATCAGTGACGTCATAACCACGTGGTTTATTTTTGTTTCGTACCCAACCAAAACGCCCAATTCCTGATATTTCTTATTTATGACTCACCTCTTGTGACGTATAACATGATCACCCATAGAAAGTTGAGGAGGTCATTTTTTAATTTCTACAGCAGGTATTGATTTCTTATCACCCTCCCCCCTCCCAGTATTTAATACCACCCCATAGAACTATTCATTTTTTTTATCCTTTCGCAAACCAACCAGCTATTAGATTTAATAAATTTTGGAATTTATTCATATAGTCAATAATGATAGCGGTCCCTTCCACCTTCAAATTTATAAATGTGTTTTCATATAGAACTGATTTTTTCCTCCTAATTTTTTTGTTATTTTTATTTGTAATTAATTTATTCTGTTCTCTCTACATATTAAATTTATTTAATAGTAACTTAAATGTTCCGACGATGTGATTAAATTTATCCCGAAACGTCGACAAAAACGAACATAACTTTGCAAAATACATTTGACTAAAAAAATTTCTTCTTTGACTAATGAAAATATGTGAAGCTTAAAAATTAAAAAAAAAAGTAGTATTAAAAATAATGAAATATTAACAAGAATTGATTGAAAAGCTAAAAAAAAAAAATAAAAAATGAAGGAGAGAAAATAGATAAAACAAAATGAGGAAAAAATAAAGAAAGAAGAATGAAAAATACATCAAGCAATTAGAAAGGAGAAAAAAGAATTCTGGGTATTAAGTGAAGCATTAGTAGCATTAGATTCATTTTGGAGAATAGATAAGTTCTATTTAATTAATTATTTAATTAAATTATTTAATTTAATTATTTAATTATTTAATTAGTATTAATTATGGTATCTATTTATAAGTGAAATTGGAGTGATCTCTGGTAGCTGAATTCTCTGGATGGAAAAAAAGAAATGTTAGGAAGTCAATCATAGACAAGACATTTAGAAACATCGTAGGAAATACATTTAGGTGTGGTAGATGTTACTGTTGAAAGAGTACTTACTTACTGTCCTCCCCCAGGAAGGTCGGGGTCCAGGAAACCGCAACCTGTCAGTACACCAGAGTACACCAGTTTATTAAAAAGGTTAGAAGGGAAAAATTAGAAAATGTATTTCTACTCCGAAAGAATTCCATTTAAAACATATGTAAAATGCTCTATGTATGCGATACTTAAGGTCGGCAATTTTATGAGAAATGGTGATAGAGCTAAAGAAATCATCTATGCAAGACTTCCTTGTATTGGGCCTCTTTTGAGTGATCTTTACTCCAAATTAGGAATATCTTACACCAACATTTTACCCAATGTAACTTTCCTATAACATATATTAACAACAACTCAATCAGTAACTATTTTAAGATTAAAGAAAGTATTCCCGTTTACATGTGGGCTTGCATCGTATATAAATACAAATGTGCCGACTATTATGTCGGCTATGTGGGCCAAATCAGCATACAACTGAAGATGCGAGCCTTCAAAGAAATGGGCGTACCTATCGTATTTTATCTTACTATTTCCCGTCCGGAGAATTCAGCTATCATAGATCACTTCAGTTTCACTAAGCATCCTATATACCTCTCCAGAAATGTTCTATCCTCCAAAATGTTTCTAATGACGAAGAGCTAAAAATTTTGGAATCTTTATTTATAAAAACAATTAATTCCACATTTAATACTCAGAATTCTTCTTTGGCACTTCTAATTGCTTGATCTGTCTTTCATTTTTAGGCTTTTCTTTTCTCTCTTTTTGTCTTGTCTATTTTTTCATTCTCATTTCTTTAGCCTTCCTATTCCTTTTACATTTAATACCACTTTTTGTTTTAATTTTTAAGCTTCACATATTTTTTTTTCATTAGTAAAAAAAAAAAAAAAAAAAAAAAAAAAAAAAAAAAAAAAAAAAAAAAAAATTTGGCAAATGTATTTTACAAAACTATGTTTATTCTATTTTCTGCATTGAAGATGTATTACCATACATACCGAAACATTGGCATTAAAATGAACTTTTCTTCGCAAGTTTATTCATAATTAAAATTAAGTTCCCTTAGAACTCCTCTATTATTGGCATATATATAATATATATATATATATATATATATATATATATATATATATATATATATATATATATATATATATATATATATATATATATATATATATATATATATATATATATATATATATATATATATATATATATATATATATATATATATATATATATATATATATATATATATATATATATATATATATATATATATATATATATATATATATATATATAGGTGTGTGTGTCTGTGTGCATGTGTGATGAGAAAAATACTCACCTAATAACTCAAATCAATTAAGTTAAGTTAATAATCAAGTATTTTTTTTTCTTTCTTTTTTTTTTTTTTTTTAATTACACTAATTATATTTTCAATTGATTTTGGCTACTGAACTCGAAGGCTCGAAATAGAGTTTCCTTTTTCCGAAGACTTTTCGGTTCATTAAACTCGGAGTGGTCGTTATACGAAGGGCTTTGTTGGTTAATGGGCGAACTATGGCCAATTTTTTCTCTTTTATTCAGTCTTTTTTTTATGGTATCTTTTTTGTTCTATAATCGAATTCTAATGGAATTGTGTCACCGATTCTGTTGAACGGAAGCAGTAGTGGATTGATGGAGCTCAGACCATCAAGATGGAAAGAGGAAGAAGAAGAAATAGAAAAAAGAAGAAGGAATAAAGGTGGAGAAGAAAGGAGGAAAGGAAAAAGACAATAGAAAATAAATTTAAATGGGGAAGGAAATAGAAAAATAACGCCATTAATAAGGCTTTAACAAACAAGAATTGATGGAAAGTAATCAAACGGTAATAAAAAAATAAGATTTGAAAAAAAATAAAAATAAAAAATAAATGAAAAGAAAGAGTTAAAAGAGCAGAAAAAATTCTACGCGACTCTTATTTTCAAATAGAGACTAAAATTATTAAAAATGTGGAGATATAGGAAGTAAGAGAAAGAGAGAGAGAGTGAGAGAGAGAGAGAGAGAGAGAGAGAGAGAGAGAGAGAGAGAGAGAGAGAGAGAGAGAGAATAAAAAGAAAGTTAGGTAAATAGGGAAAGAAAAAAAGAATAAGAGAAAATATAGTTAGATCGTGAAAGATATAGAGATATAAAGGTAGAGAGAGAGAGATGGAGAAAGAGAGAGAGAGAGAGAGAGAGAAAGAAGGCAGAAAGGGGTAATAATAACATAATAAAAAACAAATTCCTGACTCCAAAAATAAGGCTTGAATTGAAAATGAAAGAAGAATTATTAGAGTAAATAAATTTTCCATCCCATTTGAAAATACACTCCTTCCTTTCTCCTGTATATTTCCCTCTCTCTATTTGCTTTTATTCAGCGCTTTTCCCCTTTCTCTCTTTTCCCCTCTTTGAAGGAGCCGGAGAGGGGTTGGGAAAGATCGTGAATAGAGAAGGGCTAATTTTCGAGGAAGAAAAGAGGGAAAATAGAAATAAAATAAATACAGTGGATGGCTCTGTTTAACTTAAACAATCTTTGTGGTTCTTTTGCTAAATAACAGCGCACACACACACACACACACACACACACACACACACACACATATATATATATATATATATATATATATATATATATATATATATATATATATATATATATATATATATATATATATATATATATATATATATATATATATATATATATATATATATATATATATATATATATATATATATATATATATATATATATATATATATATATATATATATATAGTGAAGCTCTAAAATTCTGCTTTACCGCCGGGATTCGAGCCCTGGAATCTTGGATCGTAAGCAAGAGTGCTATCTCCTGAGCCAAGACGGTACCAAAGGGGATAACGATAGGAAGTCTCAAGAAACACTTATCATGCTAAACTCCCAATGGACCCCCCTACCGCACCTTGACACGGGGACTAGGAGGCCAGTTCTATACCCTTTCTCTCAGACTAGTTAAATTATCTCAGCTTTAGATCCACTAAGTCAACTCATGGTTCGAAATAATATTGAAACTCTAAAGGTTTGCTATACCGCCTGGATATATTTCATGAGACATCCTAACGTTATCTCCTTTTGTACCGTCTTGGCTCAGGGGATAACACTCTTGTTTACGATCCAAGAGGCTAAGGTTAGAATCCCGGTGGTATAGTAAACTTTAGAATCAACCATGAGTTGACTTAGTGGTTAGTGGTTCTGAAGATGAGATAATTTAACTAGTCTGCGAGAAAGGGGTATAGAACTGGCCTTGTTATCCCCATGTCAGGGTGAAGTCGGGGAGGTCAGTTGGGAGTTTTGCATGATAAGTGTTTCATGAGACTTTCCAGCGTGATCTCCTTTTGTACCGTCTTGGCGCAAGGAATAACACTCTTGCTTACGATCCAAGAGGCCAGGGTTCGAATCCAGGCGGTAAAGCAAACTTTAAGAGTTTTAATATGATTTCGAATCATAAGTTGAGATAGTGTGCTAAAAATTATATATATATATATATATATATATATATATATATATATATATATATATATATATATATATATATATATATATATATATATATATATATATATATATATATATATATATATATATATATGGGAGTAGGCTGAGGAATGGGAGTTTGGGGGTTATAAGTTAGAACTGGATGAGGGGAGGTATGGGGGTTAGAAGTTAGAATTCCCCCTCCTTGAAATTATCAGGAACTTTATTTTTGGCTTTTAAAATATTATGGCAACTTGTCACAAAAAAAGCATATATATATATATATATATATATATATATATATATATATATATATATATATATATATATATATATATATATATATATATATATATATATATATATATATATATATATATATATATATATATATATATATATATATATATATATATATATATATATATAACTCTTCATTCTAAACAAAGTTTCCCCTGTTCAATTTTGCTTCAATATCATAAAATGCGTTGGAAACATTTTCTTATCTTCTCCAAAACGAACCTGTGTTCTTAAAGATAATATTAAATCTGATCTACGTGATTATAAGAAAAAATCGCTTTTTACTCTGTGTGAAACAAGGTGATTGTACAAACCTGATACTGTCTGAAATGAGATTTAAAGAGCTTTATTTAGCTGTGGTTCATTCTCTTGAAAAAATAGAAGAAAGGTATAATAATGGTGAAGCTTCAAATGAAGCACATCAATTGCTAAATTTTTTACTTAATGAACAGTTTATTGTAACCCTTTCAGTTATCAAAATATTTTCAATACATACGAAATTTCAAAACTACTTCAGAAAGTTGACTGTAATTTAGCTGAAGCATTGGATCATATATTCGATATAGTAAAAGTTATGCAAAAATGGCGTTTAAATGCAGACAGTATTCAGAGATCTCTTTGATGAAGCCACTTGTCTTTCTTCAAAATTAACTATAAATAATCAGTGCCTCGATGTGCACTTCGTCAAATTAAAGTTTCTAAGTTCAATATTATTACACTGGAGCAATATTATAAAGAGCAACTTTTATATTTCATTGTTGGACAAATTTAATAATGAACTGGAAGACCAGTTCAAAAAAGACGTAATGATTTGTTTTGATCACTTCAAAAATTTATTTCACGGAGTTGTTTTGATTTATTTTCATTATCTGAACTTACGGCTTGAAAAAGATTATATTTAAACTTTCTCTGTAACCCTGACAACAGTAAACATGGAATTTGAACTTTGGAAACAAAAATAGAGAGATATGAATAGTGATGCTAGGCCTATATAGCAATAGAAACATTATCAACATACAATCCTATATTGTACCCAATCATATGGAAGCTTTTACAAATATTAGCAACGCTTCCAGTATCAACAGCAATGCATGAGCGCACATTTTCCACTTTAAGGCTTCTAAAAAAAACTACATCAGAAATTTGAATGGGACAAGATCGTACAACAGATCTGGCTTTAGTTAATCCCGAAGAAGTAATTTCCTTTTTTGCAAAAAATTCCATGAGGAAGTGTACTGACATCGCAGAGAGGTTGTCTTCTTTTATTTTCGGCCTAGTTCACAAGAGGTCTCGGGTTCGATTCCCCGAAGGTATTTCTTCATTTTTCGCACCACGTCACGAAAGTGAGAAGGTGGAAAGCGTAATAAATAAATAAATTATATATATATATATATATATATATATATATATATATATATATATATATATATATATATATATATATATATATATATATATATATATATATATATATATATATATATATATAAAATATATATATATCACTATTGTTTCTTTTTTAACTAATGGGCAGTATTAAATTCCATAAATAAAGAGGTTATTTCTTAACATGCAAAATACCAAAAATGATGAGCATAACTAACCAAATTTTTTCATAATCACTTACCAACTTATAATTTTAATGAGTAGTTCTTGAAAATTCCTATGATAACTTTAAACTCGAAGAGCTTTGAAGAAAACAGTGAAAATTGCTGAAATGAAAGTGCTGAGTGGATTTTGAATGGAACACTTTTTGGATATTTCTGACTTTAAGTGCAGATGTCTATTAAGTGAAGTTATTAAGTCATTTGATTAAGCTGATTAGAAGGAGAGAAGATTTTCTAAGAGAAAGATGTTTGGAGATTATATTATCTGATAAATTCCATTCTTAGTTGTTGGAATCGTATCTTTAATCTTTAATCTTTATTCATTATTCAGTTACAAAATGAATACAAACAAAAATTGTTATTTTGGTAATTAAAAACTGTAATGAGCTTCTGTGGAAGGACGATTATGTCCTTTGAGCCCATTAAATTTATACATAATAAGAAACATTTATTATTAAAATAATAATAATAATAATAATAATAATAATAATAATAATAATAATAATAATAATAATAATAATAATAATAATAATAATAAAATAATAATAATAATAATAATAATAATAATAATAATTAATACATATTATGCTTTAGAATATAAAAACTTCTTTACACTGTATTTCACTTTTAGAATTCAGATTAATATATAACGTCGATTCTGATAACTATTTGGTTAAAATTAAATTTATAATTAAATTAATTAAAATTTAAAATATTAATTCTAATTAATTTTATGAAAATTAAAAAAAATGTTTTTAATTAAATTTATTTCATTACAGTAAATTTATTTACAGCAATTAAAATAATAAAAATTTGTTACATTTCTAATTAAATTTATTAGTATTACGTTAAATTTTTTGTAAATTAGTTTTAAAAATTAAATTTATAATTGATAATTAAAATTTATTTCTAATTAACTTAAATTAGTTATATTAATTTTATAAATAAATTATTCAAATGTACACTAAATTTCTAATTAAATTACTTAAAAATAAATATTTTTATAATTAAATTATATTAAATTTAAAATTAATTTACATTTTCTAATTAACATAGATAAATTACATTATCGTTTAAATAATATTTAAATATTTAAAAAATTAAATTATATTAAATTGTATTAAATTTCTTAAAATACTTACAAATTAAATTACAATTTTAATAAAAAAAATTTTTTAAATTACATTAATTAAAATTAAATATTTCCTATTTAATACACTTAAATTACTTTAAATTTCTACTTAAATTACTTAATGTTGAATAATATTTTTAATTAAATAAAATTATAATTATATAATTATAATTAAATTTGTAATTAAATTGATTGATAATATTGAAAAAGAATCGAAATTCAATCAGTGATAATAAAGGTCTTTTAATTTGCTTTTCCCAAAAATTTAATGTTTTTATTTTTAATATTTTTAATTAAATTAATTAGTTAAATTAAGTAAATTAATTAATTAAATTAAGTAAAATAAGTTTAGATTTTTAAAGATTATTTTAAACAATTCAAAGATAAAGAATACCTTCTTATGTGAGTGACAAACATTTACAGTATATATATATATATATATATATATATATATATATATATATATATATATATATATATATATATATATATATATATATATATATATATATAATATATATATA
>SEYY01000598.1:0-22398 GCA_009176605.1 Armadillidium nasatum
ACTTATCTGAAACTATTTTTCAGTACTGTAGTTTCATTCTATGACATCATAAACATAACACACACACTCCTTAACTTGTGACATCATGCTAGCCTTTTCCAACACTTTCTAGCATTTTTTCTAGCACTTTCTAGTACGTGGCATTATTGCTAGGTCATGTAACCCACTCAGTAAGAGGGTAAGACAACACACGATGTTTCTTTGGCTACATCCGGATAAAGCCGTGAGCCAATAAGGATGTAGGCACTCTCGGTGATGACATCACCTACGCATGCATGCGAAAACACACACACACACCAAATGCTGTGATACCTCATGACATAGGCAATCATGTGACAATGAATACATCTTTTTCCTTATGACGTCATCAATACATACATATATATATACATATATATATATATATATATATATATATATATATATAATTATATATATAATTATATATATATATATATATATATATATATATATATTTATATATATATATATATTATTTTTTTTTTTATTTTTTTTTTTTTTTTTTTTTTTTTTTTTTTTTTTTATTTTATTATTTATATAATGCTAATTAAATCAAGTTTATTTAAAACATCAAAAATTTTTAAAAACAATTCACATCACAATGTATAAAAAGTAATACATTAGAAGACTAGCTTTCGCTTCTGTTTTGAAGCCTCATTCAGGCAAACTGACACGCCTCATTTCTCGCTGAAGTTCTGTGTTAACAATGTGGTAGTTGGTTGTTAAGCAATGATTTGGTACACATTGATTTGAAAAATGGAGAGCGGTGCATGATGGCATTCTGCAACTGATCTATTTTGAAATCCCCTGGACGTAGGTTATAATTCGGTAGATTTTATATACAAAAAGCTTCGGA
This sequence comes from Armadillidium nasatum, assembly GCA_009176605.1. Lineage (NCBI taxonomy): Eukaryota > Metazoa > Arthropoda > Malacostraca > Isopoda > Armadillidiidae > Armadillidium > Armadillidium nasatum. The sequence goes on from SEYY01000598.1 coordinate 878, forward strand.
CATTTTTCTTTTATTATAATTATTAATGTGTTGAATGATGTAATTGTCCTTAAGGTTTATATTATGATTATTGCTTTGTCTGTGTATAGTGAGAGCTGAATTTTGATTATCTATGTTTAGGTCATATCTGTGTTGGTAAATTCTTCTATTGTGTTCAGTTGTTTCACCTATATAATGCAATTCACAAGCTTGGCAAGGAATACTGTAAATGCAAGGGGGGTTAGGGTTGGAGGCTTTTGGTGGTTTAAAGACTTTTTTTAGAATTATATTATTTGATGGAATTAATGTTATATTTTTTGGTATTATGTTTTTTATATGATGCAGGTTGATATGTGGGATGGGTAAAAAGCTTTTATCTAGTGTGGGTTCTTTTGTTTTAATGGAGTAAAATTTGGTTCTTGCTTTCTTAAATGCAGTGTTGATTATATGTGTTGGATATTGTAATTTTTTGAAGGTGTTCCTGAGAAGGTCTGTTTCTGTTTTTAATAGAGGGGGAGAACAGATCTTTAATGCACGTAGGTATAATGAAGAAAGGGTGGCTATTTTTGTGTTAATTGTATGGGCAGAGTACCAGTGTATATAGTTAGGTGAAGAGGTTGGTTTCCTGAATATAGTATATAGAGGTTTTGTGGAAGAATCCCACATAATAAGAGTATCTAAAAAGGGCAATGAATTTTTTGTTGGAAGAGGGGTTTCTAAAGTGAATATTATGTTGTGATGTATGTTGTTTATATGGTTAAGAATGGTTTTTGGATCAGATGTATTCGGAATGGCTACAAATATATCATCTACATAGCGGAGCCATAATATTCACTTTCACTGTGATTTCTCGATAGCATTGGTAAACCTTAGGGTATAATAAATAAATAATATATATATATATATATATATATATATATATATATATATATATATATATATATATATATATATATATATACATATATATATATATATATATATATATATATATATATATATATATATATATATATATTTATATATATATATATATATATATATATATATATATATATATATATATATATATATATATATATATATATATATTATATATATATATTTATATATATTATATATATATATATATATATATTATATATATATATATATATATAATATATATATATATATATATATATAATATATATATATATATATATATCAGGTAAGGGCCATAATCCTTGAAGGAATGAGCAGATTTATTCCATCTCCAACTAAATCTTTTTCTCCTCAAAATCCTTGGTTTGATGGCAATTGTTCTCTTGCCCTTCGGGAGAGAGACAATGCTTATCGTGAATGGAAAAACTCTCCTTCTCCTATCACTTTTGCTAAATTTCATTCAGTTCGGAATCGTTGCAGGGATGTTCTTCGACGGACTAAGCGTACTTTCATAAAAAGGAAGTACGCTGACATCCATGGCTCTCCTAGTGATAAAAATTTCTGGCCTCTTGTCAAAAATATCTTTAACAACTTCTGTAAATCTGCCTTTCCTCCTCTCATTTGCTCTGATGGTTCTGTAGCTAATACTCCTTCTGAAAAGGCCAATTTCTTCGGCCTCCTTTTTCATCAAATTAAACCCTGCTTTATTCTTGCATCCCTCCTCCTACTTCTTCTCCTCTCAGGTGTCCCATGTCTGTACCTGTAATTACTCATGATCGGGTGCATGTGATCCTGAAATCAATGAAGGTCAGGAAAGCCAGTGGCCCGGACAGCATTCCCCCTCGCGTTCTGAGGGAGTGTGCTTCCGAGTTAGCGCCTGACCTCGTTCAGCTCTACTCTCTATTCCTTAACTTTTCCTCAATGCTGGAAGCGTGCATTTGTTCAGCCGATCCCGAAAAAAGGTAGTCGCTCTGACCCTTCTAACTACCGACCTATAGCTCTCACTTGTGTTCTGCCTAAAATTTTTGAAACTCTCCTCAACTCTCATTTCCTGGTTCATTTGGAGTCTCATTCTCTTCTCTCTGATCACTAGTATGGTTTTCGACGCTCAAGGTCAACTGATGACATACTCTCCTATCCTACTGATCTATGGTCTTCTGCCCTTAGGGAATTCGGAGAGTCTTGTGTGGTGGCGCTTGACATATCCAAGGCTGTTGACCGGGTATGGAATGCATCACTGCTCGCCAAGCTCCCTTCCTTTTTGTTTCCAATTTCTCTTTGCTTACTCTTGTCTAGTTTTCTCACTGATCGTTCCATTTCGGCACTTGTAGATGGAGCGACCTCTTCCTCCTTTTCTGTCAACTGTAGTGTTCCTCATGGCTCTGTTTTATCTAAAACCTTGTTCTTACTTTTCATTATAGATCTTCTCAACTGCACTTCTAACTCTATTCACTCTTATGCTGAGGACTCAACTCTACATTCTTCTACTCATTTCAAATCTGCTCCCTCTTTTGCTTCTAGAGTTGCTTCTCTTCTTCAACTTTCCGATTCTATTCTTGATGATTTGGATGGAATTTCCCGGTGGGGACATAGCAACCTTGTGAAATTCAACTCTTTAAAAACTCAACTTCTTCACATCTATCTCTCAAAAACACATCCTAACTTTCCTATCCTCTTCGATGGCTCTCCCGTCTAACCTGTAAATAACATTAACATTCTTGGTCTAAACATAAACAACAAACTGTCTTGGAAACCACATATCACAATGGTTGCTAAAGCTGCCTCTAAGAAGCTGGGAGTTCTGTTCAGGTTGCGAGTGTTTTTTTCTTCTGAGCAGTTACTCCAGATATATAAGGGTCTTATTCGCCCTTGTATGGAGTATTGTTCTCACATTTGGGGGGCTCAGGCTCCTCCTCTTTTCTGGATAAGGTTGAGTCAAAAGCTATGAGATTAATAAATTGTCCCCTACTTTCAAACTCACTTGACCCTCTGTCTCTGCGACATGACGTTGGCGCGCTATCTCTTTTCTACAGGTATTACAATGGCAGGTGCTCGAGGGAATTGGCCTCTCGCATTCCTCCACCGTTGCGTCGTCCTCGTTGCACGATGGGTGCCCTGCTTTCGCACCGATTTTGTATGGACGTACGGAATTCCAGGGTAGCCCGTTGTGGTACCTACTTCTTTCCAGCCACCTCTATTCTGTGGAATTCTTTACCATCTTCTATTTTTCCAACTGTATTTAATCTTCCACTTTTCAAGTCTTCCGTCTGCGCCCACCTGAGGGCTGTGCGTTATGCGTGTGTGTTTGTGTGAGTTTTGTCCTTGTGTGTATGCCCCCTCCTTGAAAAGGGCTCTGCCCGTGAGTGGTGGCGTTTTGTAAAAGAAAAAAAAAATTCATGTATGTTTGCTCCATGTTCTATTTAAAAGAAGAAAAAGCTGAAAATAAACATTGTCTACTTTTTACTTGAAATAAACACAATATATAATATATATATATATATATATATATATATATATATATATATATATATATATATATATATATATATATATATATATATATATATATATATATATATATATATATATATATATATATATATATATATATATATATATATATATATATATATATATATATATATATATATATATATATATATATATATATATATTAAATTACATATATATATATATATATATATATATATATATATATATATATATATATATATATATATATATATATAGTATATATATATATATATATATATATATATATATATATATATATATATATATATATATATATATATATATATATATATATATATATATATATATATATATATATATATATATATATATTATATATATATATATATATATATATATATATATATATATATATATATATATATATATATATATATATATATATATATATATATATATATATATATATATATATATATATATATATATATATATATATATATATATATATATATATATATATATATATATATATATATATATTTATATATATATATATATATATATATATATATATATATATATATATATATATATATATATATATATATATATATATATATATATATATATATATATATATATATATATATATATATATATATATATATATATATATATATATATATATATATATATATATATATATATATATATATATATATATATATATATATATATATATATATATATATATATATATATATATATATATATATATATATATATATATATATATATATATATATATATATATATATATATATATATTATATATATATATATATATATATATATATATATATATATATATATATATATATATATATATATATATATATATATATATATATATATATATATATATATATATATATATATATATATATATATATATATATATATATATATATATATATATATATAATATATATTATATATATATATATATATATATATATATATATATATATATATATATATATATATATATATATATATATATATATATATATATATATATATATATATATATATATATATATATATATATACATATTATATTATATATTATATATATAATATATATATATATATATATATATATATATATATATATATATATATATATATATATATATATATATATATATATATATATATATATATATATATATATATATATATATATATATATATATATATATATATATATATATATATATATATATATATATATATATATATAATATATATATATATATATATTATATATATATATATATATATATATATATATATATATATATATATATATATATATATATATATATATATATATACGAGTGCGGACTGTAAAATAACTCCTGTTGATGCGTTGCTAAGTATTGGAAATAGGCTTAAAAGATGTTTAGATCTGCGTTCGAAATATTGAGGGTTTTAGAATAGATATGTACGCGAACGATATAGTTATATGGTTTCATACTTGTGCAGTGATAAAAAATGGAAGCTACTAGTGATACTTTGTCGAAGCAACGTGCAGTGATTGAATGTTTGCATGCAGAAGGTGCACAGATTTTCTTCACAACATCGGCTGGTAAACTGATGATGACAACATTATGAGATGGGGAGGTCCTCGTATTTTCGAAATATCTGCTGAAGGACACAACTGTAAACTCCTATCGTTGTTGATAAACTTTTCAGAAATTGAAGAGCTGCATCTGTCGAATAAGACCTCCTGCATCATGAAAGTGCTCAGACGCCAGACGCTTCAGAAGCTTAAACTTCGAGGTCATTGATCACCCACCCTACAGTCCTTCTCTGGCCCTATAGTGATTTTAACTTACTTCCAAAGCTGAAGGAGCGTCTCGTGGAGTGAGATTTGGTTCAGATGATGAGATGAAGAAAGTGGTGGTAGACTTCTTAAGGAAAACAGATCAAAGCTTCCCTTCAACCAGTTTCGAGAAGTGGATTCAACGTTTTCAGAAATGTACTGATGTTAAAGGAGATTATGTAGAAACATATTATTACATGTTCATTGAATAAACACTTACCTTCTTTCAGCCTTTGTTTCATAATCTTATATGCAGTGTATGAGATTTTACGGCAGAACAGGTGTTACTTTTCAACCCACCCTCGTATATTTATAATATTTTACCGTTTATTTTTCCAATTCTTGTGCGGTAGTGTCCACCAATATTCCCTTCTCTCCACCACCACTGCCCCCCATGTTAATTGCCCTCAGTAACTCTCTTACCTTCATACTCTCAAACATTCTTAATTTTATTTTCTTCAGTATTCTCCCCTTCTTCCATATTCCTTTCAATACCTTTATCATTTATATTACCTAAGTCACTCTACTCTTTATTTCCCCTTCCAGTTCCACTTTTCCTTACAACAGCTTTCCGGGTATTTAAACCCGTCTACTTTCTCAAATTTTTCCCCCACCACTTACCTCGTCTCCTTCTCATTCCTCTACTCCTACTACCTCATCCCCACCCCAAATACTCATTACTTTACTTTATGTTGGATTTGACTTCAGTCCCTTAAAGGTATTTTCACTAACAAACCCCCCTCACCAACATATTCCTCGCCTCACAATCAAATACAGTTTCTCGATAGATTCTGGAACCAACACCAAATCATTCTTAATTAAACCTCTACTTCTAAAGCTAACACCCTTCCCATTTCCCTGTTTTACCCTAACAACAATCATTTAACACACTGTGAACGTTTCACACCGTTTCTTGGCCCTTCTTCAGCAAAAACTAAATTTTACAAATTTTTTTTTAAAATTCAATCAAAATATAAAATCATTTACTATCTATATGATATTTAAAATTATAATAATTGCAATAAAATGATAAAAAATAAAGTAATAATATTAATATTATAAATAAAAATAAAAAGGTTGGACTATTTTCGGAAAAAGTACTTCATTATTGAGTAAAAAGGACAGTAAAAGAACCTTGATCATTTAAAGATGGGCAATGATGTTTTATTTATAAAACTTCAAAATCCTACGATCAAGAAAGGAGATGCATGTTGAAGAATAGAGAAAATTGAAGAATAAAAAGGGTGGGTATCTCCATGTATATGCAGATAGACTAAAAAAACTCTATTATATAACTGTCTGCGAATAATGGATTCAACCTTTCACCTTGTTGCCCGTTGCCCTTTGCCCGAGTTGTGGTCGGGGAAGGTCTTTGGGATTTGACGTTGCAACGGTGTGTTGTGAGCAAGTTCCGAAAGATTTTCATTTTGTATCGCCGTGGCCTAGAGGTTTACGCCTAAGACTACCATCTTAAAGGTCGCTAGTTCGAGTAAAATAGCAGACATTAATCTCTCTCTCTCTCTCTCTCTCTCTCTCTCTCTCTCTCTCTCTCTCTCTCTCTCTCTCTCTCTCTCTCTCTCTCTCTCTCTGTATATATATATAAAATTATTGAAGGATCGCATATCTTATTTCTTCATTTGCGAATGCGAATGTTGAATTTTCAAAATTGTTGTTGCGGGTGTGGATGCAGATGTATAATTTTTGAAATTTTGGTGAGGATGCCTCGCAAATGAAAATGCCATCATATATATATATATATATATATATATATATATATATATATATATATATATATATATATATATATATATATATATATATATATATATATATATATATATATATATATATATATATATATATATATATATATATATATATATATATATATATATATATATATATATATATATATATATATATATATATATATATATATATATATATATATATATATATATATATATATATATATATATATATATATATATATATATATATATATATATATTATATATATATATATATATATATATATATATATATATATATATATATATATATATATATATATAATATATATATATATATATATATATATATATATATATATATATATATATATATATATTATATATATATGTATATACCTTTTTTTTACCTTTTTACCTTCTCACCCCCTGACCACCCTACGCTGAGGTGGCCACACTTCACTGATGAAGCCGCCAGCCACAGTCGGCCTCCTCCAGAGATCATTCAAGGTAGTGATGTCCCAGGAGATTCTGGGGCGAAAGTTGGTAGGACAGTGTAATAGAAAGTGTGACACGGTCTCCGGGGCCTCTCCGCATCTGGTACAATTGGAGGATGTTGTCTAGTTTATGTTGTATTTATGTTTGTATTGTTGTAAGTTTGGGTGGTGCCCTCATCTCAACCTAGCTATGGAGATTTGTGAATGTCTTGGGAGGTTGCTGAAGTCAGGGTTTATATCGGGAGGGGGTGTGTCAATGATGTTGTTTGGGGGTCTGTTGATCAAGTAGGAATATGTTAGTTGAGTGTGAATGTGTTGTTGTAGTGTTGGGAGGGGGTGGGGGTTGTGATTTAGGATTGGTTTGTAGAAGGTAGCTGTGGATGATGGAGTTTTTTTTAGTCTGTGTTTGGTTGGTCGGAAAAGAGTGAGTTTTGTGGCACGGGAGTGTGGGTAGTAGGATTTTTTCGTAAAATTGAGTGCCTATCATTTCAAGGTGGTTATTTAAAGGTAATATTTTGGTTTCATTATGTAAGTGTTGTTGAGGGTTTGTGGGTGTGCAGCCGGTAATTGTGCGTAGGGCTCTATTTTGCGTTATTTGGAGTGTCATTAAGTTTTGTTTGGAGAGCATTGGGTGCCAGACAGGGGAGGCATAGTTGATGGTAGGGCGTATAAATTGTTTGTAGATGGCAATTGAGGTTTGTGCGTTGTTGTTTATGTCTCTGTTGGCCACTGTTTTAATGATGTTGAGTTTTCTGTTTGCGGATGTGGTGGTATTTTGGATGTGTTCAGTGAAAGTGAGGTGGGGGTCGAAAGTTAGGCCGAGAATCTTTGGAGTTTGTTGAGGGGTATGGGAGTGTTGTTTAGGAGAACTTGTGAATGGGTGTTGGATAGGTGTCGGTCTGTTGTTATGAGGATTATGGAGAATTTGTTCGGGGATGCCGTCAATCCGGTTTTCTGTTAGCCATATTTGAATTTGTGTTATGTAGTCTTGTGTGATTGTTGTTGCTGTATCAAGATGTTGGTGGGTGGAGCAAAAGTTATGTCGTCGACGTATGAAGTAATGTGGGTGTGTGTGGTTTGGGGTTGAGGAAAGTCTGCTGCGTATAAGTTAAATAGTGTGGGGGATAGTATGGCTCCTTGAGGTACTCCGTTTCTTATGTTTGTGGTCCAAGATTTTTGGCCGTTTTGTTCTATTTGGGCGGTTCTTCCTGATAGGAAGTTGGCTAACCATATCTTGGTGTTAGTTGGGATATTGAATTTGAGGAGTTTGTGGATTAGGTTGTGTCTCGGAACAGTATCGAAGGCTTTGTTTATATCAATTGCTATTAGTATTGTTTTGTGATGTGGTTTGTGGTTTAGTCCGTTTAATATTGGTTGGATGATGTTGGTGAGTGCTGTGGTGGTGGAGTGGTGGGGTTTAAAACCATATATATATATATATATATATATATATATATATATATATATATATATATATATATATATATATATATATATATATATATAGAGAGAGAGAGAGAGAGAGAGAGAGAGAGAGAGAGAGAGAGAGAGGGGATAAGTCTGTTGAGTGTGGTAAGGGAAATATATGGGAGGGTATAAGTGATAAGAGTAAAAGAATTAACAAGAAAGGGGTTCTAGAGAGGATAGACATTAAATGCGTGAACCAGATGTTTATAATGAGAATGATTGGTGAGAAATTGCGTGAGAAAGATAATATGGGGTATGTATGCTTAATGAATTTGGAGAAAGCATATGATAGGGTATGTAGAAGGAGGTTGTTCAAATTGTTAAGAGAGGGGTGAAGAGTTGAAGGAAGGGACAAAACCTTTATATGAAAAGTGTAGAGCAAGAGTTAGGTTGAAGAAGGAGCTAACGGATTGGTTTAACGTATTAGTGGAGCTGAGACATAGGAGTGTAACGTCGCCTTGGTGTTGATTTATGGTATAGTTAGAGAAAAGGAGAGGGAAGAGAAGGGTATTAAGCTAACAAGTGTGGAGGGTGAATAGGAGTAAATGTCTTGCTGTTTGCAAATGATTCGCTGTTGGGAAAAGTTGAGAATGTTGGTAAGAGAATTAGTGGGGATGTGCCCGAACAAGGGATTGAGAGTAAACCCAGCAAAAAAATAAAGTAATGAGGATTGGGATGGGGATGAGGTGGTCAGAGGGGAGGAAAAAGAGTGTGTGGAGGTGGGAAAGAGATTTGGAAATTAAAGGAAAAATGTTTGAGTTTAAGTATTTGCCATCTGGAATGAATGAGTGTGAAACATGGATGACGAAAGTTCAGATGAGGAAGATTAAATGTATCTGAGATGAAGGGATTTAGAGCTGTATGTGTTTTGAGAATGTTAGATAGTATTATAAACAAATGAATAAGGGAGATTTATGGATGGAGGAGTGGAAAGGTGGACAGAGTAGAGAAGGACGAACTAGGGTGGATTAGGCATGTGTGTAGAATGGATGAGGACAGGATGGTGGGCAAAGTACTTAGATCTGAGGCAGAGGGAGTAAAAGGGAGTGAAAGGCCAAAGTAAAGGTAGATGAATGGAGTGAGTGAGATTTTGGGGAGGAATGGTTCGTGTTTAGACGAGGACAGGAGTGCCTGCGGAGGACAGAGTGAGATGGAGATCGGTGGTGACTGGAAAGTGAAACGTAGGATGTGTATGTGTGTGTATGTATGTGTTTGACGGAATTGTGGCGGGCATCACCCCACGAGAGTGGGAAGATGAAAAATGATGTATATATACACACACACATATATATATATATATATATATATATATATATATATATATATATATATATATATATATATATATATATATATATATATATATATATATATATATATATATATATATATATATATATATATATATATATATATATATATATATATATATATATATATATATATATATATATATATATATATATATATATATATATATATATATATATATATATATATATTAAATAAGAAAAAGGACTGTTTGACCAAAAAAATGCATATATTTATGTTTTAGTCTATTAAAGTATCAAACCCTTTGAAAACTAGATCTTTTAATAATATTTATTTTACTCTTTTAATTAAGAATTAAATCGTGGAAATTAAAAAGTAAATTCCATTAAAGAGAAACCCAAATCCTCAAGGACTAAAATTTAAAAGTAAAATTGTTTAATTTGAATAAGTGAACAAATGGGAGACTCATTTCATTTGGTTAAGAGGTTTTGCTTACTCAGTGCTTGTCTATATGTATGTATGTATATATATATATATATATATATATATATATATATATATATATATATATATATATATATATATATATATATATATATATATATATATATATATATATATATATATCCAGAGATGGGCACGATGTTGATTTTCAAAATCAAAACCGCGATTTTAAAATCAAAATCAAGATTTTGATTTTGAACATTCTTTTTCCTTCCTTTTTTCATTGTGTGATAGCTTTTTTCCTTTCAATTATCTTTTTTCCAATTTTTTTTATTAATTAAAATAATTTAAAGGCAATATTATTGTTTTAATTTCAATTTTATCACGCAATAAACAAAACTAAAAAAAAACAAAGAGAGAACTAGTTTTATCTTCTCAGTTAGCATCGCTCCAGGGCAACCCTCTTAAGTGTTTCTTTCCCATGTTTGTGATAAATCTTATTTTATTGTAGTCACTTTTTATCATTTACAAAAATTTCATTAATCAATCCTATTCATATATATATATATATATATATATATATATATATATATATATATATATAATATATATATATATATATATATATATATATATATATATATATATATATATATATATATATATATATATATATATATATATATATATATATATATATATATATATATATATATATATATATATATATATATATATATATATATATATATATATATATATATGTGTGTGTGTGTGTGTGCGCTGGTGTGTATGCATTTGTATATGTGTGTCTGGATTTGTCTGTTTATGTGTTAGAATTTTTAAATTTGTCTGTGTTCAGGTGTGCTTTTACAACCAGGCTTCGGATTCGGATTCGAGAAATTCAGAACTCATCTAGATTCGGATTCAAATTGGAATTCTTTCGTTTTCGGTAACTTTAAAATTCAATCAACTTTCCTTTTTCATCTCCTGATAAAAATTTCTGGCCTCTTAGTGGGAGGACGTAGAGCGGTACGAAGCGATGAAAGTATTCCCCCATTGGGCTTAACCACGGAATGATAGGGTAATCTAGATTATTTCTTTTCACTTCGTTGCCCTTTGGCTCGTTCCTTTTTGCATTTCACTTTCTCAGAGGGTCTCTGATATATCCTTGTTTCACAATGGAGTGTCCATACTCCCACTTCTTCCCCTGACTCCCTTTTCATGTTCCCATAAATTTACAAGGGCTTACTTGTACATTAAGTTTAAAATGCAACTTCAAAATGGCGAAACATAAAACTTCTTCGAAGATGCTTCGAGGGACGGCATCCAAGGAATGCCCCTCATCCATCCTTCCCCCATCACCACCTGGGAGTTGGTGACCTCCGGGGATGAGGTTGGTGCCACTAAGACCTCTACGCCGTCTTCCCATGGTGCACGGTCTTCCTTTTTCATTAAACTCAACATTCGCAGTTTCGTTTTATAATTTCCACTTTGCCTCTAATTCAACCTTAGACGGTTCCGGGGCTATTCCTATAGAACTTATGTATGCCAAAAATTGTAATTCTTTTTACAAAAGGCGTCATTTCTTCTCTCATTGAACTTAACACTAAGAAGACGTACGGTCCTGATGGTATCCCTACTCTGCTTCTAAAAACTTGGGATTCCGAGCTTGCATTATACCTTGGTAAACTATTTCGTCTATGTCTTTCTACTTCAACTTTTCCTTCTTGCTGGAAACGTGCACTCGTTCAGCCTGTGCCAACGAAGAGTAACCCCTCCAACCTTCTAACTACTCTCTCATTTCTTTAACCTCCGTTCTTTCTAAAGTTCTGTAATGTATCCTTAGCTGGAAGATTTGGAAACATCTCAATTCTTCTAATCTTATCATTAATCGCCAACAAGGTGATCTTCTTTCCCTTCTCTCTGACTCTTGGTCTTCCGCCTCTCGGCATTTCGAGGAATCATTTGCTGACGCGCTGAAAATGTCGAAAGTTTTTGATAGAGTTTGACACAAAGCTTTTATTTCCAAACTTCCCTCTTTCGGAATCTTTCCTTCTCTCTGATTTCCTTTCCGGTCGTTCTTTATCGCAGCTGTTGTAGACAGCCACCGTTCATCCTATAAATCTATTAATAAGGGTGTTCCTGAATCATCTGTTTTATCCTCAACACATTTTTTGCTTCTCAATAACGACTTTCTCTGTATTATTTCATCTCCTATCTAATTCTATACCGATGTCCCCACCCTTCATTTCTCTTATCAGTTTGAAAGGAGCCTCCCCAGCAACAGTTAATTGACGCAAGGAGGGTGGTCTTGGAGCAACTAACCTCTGATCTATCTCTCATTTCAAATTGGGGCAGAGAAATCATGGCCGTTTTCAATGCCTCAAAAACTCAATTCCTCCATCTCTCTATTCAACACAATCTTCCACACAACTATGATATCCTCTTCGAAAGCACTCAAGTTAAACATTCATCTCTCCTTAATATTCTTGGTGCTTCTTTTTCTCGTGATCTTTCTTGGAAAGATCACATTACCTCACTTTCTAAACACGCTTCTAAGAGGTTAGGTGTTCTGAGGCGCTTTTAGTATTTCTTCACTCCACCCCAGTTGCTTGTTCTGTATAGGGGTGTTGCTCGCCCCTGTATGGAAAACGCCATATATATTTTGGCGTTTCCACACATACAACTCTCCTTGAAAAGGTGGAGTCTGAGGCTTTTCGTTTTATCAATTCTCCCATTCTCACTAATTATCTCCAGTATCTTTCTGCCCGTTGTGTTATTGCGTCACTCTCTCTATGATATCGCTATCGCATACCTCCTCCATTGAGAAGGGCTCTTGGGCTCATCTATCTACACAGTCTCATCCTTTCTCAATCCAACTCTCTGACCCCAGACTTAATCGTTATGCTCAATTTTACATATGCTCTACTGGTAAGGTCTGTATCACACCCCCTTCATTTATTTTCCCAACTTCTTATGACTAACACACCTTTAAACGACGTGTATCAGGTTATGTTGGCCTTAATTTGACCAGGTTTTCGACTTTACTCCTAACTCTGATAGAAATTTTTGTAGGCCTCTTTCTTTTGCCTACTTGAAGTGAAATAAAAAAAATTATATGTAATAACTTCTGTAAATTTGTTTTCCGCCTCTTATTCGCTCTTACTATACTGTAGCTAACCCTCCTCTCTGAAAAGGTTAATCTATTCAGCCTTTTTTCTTCAATCTACTTCCACCCTGGGAGAGTCTATCATGCCTCATCGTACTTCTACTCTCAGGTGTTCTATGTCCCTATCTGTAATCACACATGATCGGGTGCATGGTATTCTGAAATCTATGAATGGCTTTTTTTCCCTGTGTTTTTAGGAAGTATGAGCCTGAGGGAGCACATGTTTTCGATCAATTCTACTCTCTTTGCCTTCATACTAATACTTTTTTTCTGTGCTGAAATCACGCATATGTTCAGTCCATCCCAAAGAAAGGTAACAGTTCTAATCCTTCCAACTATCGTCCTTTAGCTCTTACTTGTATTCTGTCTAAAATCTTTGAAACTCTCCTCAACTGACGTTTCCTTGATGATCTCTAATTTTATTTCCTTCTGTCAGGTCATAAGTATCACTTTCAACATTCTTCATCTATAAGAGACCAAATCAGACCAGTACTCAGAACAAACTTTGAGGAAGGGGCAAACGATTTTCTAGGACTGGAAAAAATATTAATGTATTTTTTTTATATATATATATATATATATATATATATATATATATATATATATATATATATATATATATATATATATATATATATATATATATATATATATATATATATATATATATATATATATATATATATATATATATATATATATATATATATATATATATATATATATATATATATATATATATATATATATATATATATATATATATATATATATATATATATATATATATATATATATATATATATATATATATATATATATATATATATATATATATAGAGGCAAAAATAATTCAAAGTTTTTATTCCAGTTATTCAAATGTTTCAATTATTATTATTATTATTATTATTATTATTATTATTATTATTATTATTATTATTATTATTATTATTATTATTATTATTATAAAATAATATTATTATTATCATTATTATTATTATTATAAATATTTTTATTATTATTATTATTATTATCATTATTATTATTATTATTTATTACTAATATATTTTTAAAATATACTACTACTACTTCTATTTCTGATTCCTAGTCATAGTGGTGGCAGCATTCTCGGTTGTATTACGGTGGGAAGTCTTCCTGTTCCGTTTTCACACTTCCCAAAACCATTTACAAATAAAAACGATAACGACATCACCGAAGTCAATTTTCAGAATTTCCTTTTATCTCTCTTTTTCTTTCCTTTCCGTTCTGTTCCTTCCCCCCGCCCCCCCTCCATTCTCCTTATCTAGAAGAATAATTATTATTATTGATTGCTCTTACAATTATTATTTCTGGAATTATTATTATAGGAATAATAATTCTAGAATTTTCTTCTTCTTTATTCTTATTATTATTATTATTATTATTATTATTATTATTATTATTATTATTATTATTATTATTATTATTATTATTATTATTATTATTTATTATTATTATTATTTTTATAATTATTATTATTGTAAATATATTAATTGTTCTAGAATAAGTCTTATTATTGATTATTATAATTATTTCTGGAATTCTTATTAAAATAATAATTTTTGAATTTTCTTCCACTTCTCCATCTAGAATCCTTTTCTTCTTCTATTTCTTCTACTTCTTCTACTTCCTCTAATTCCTCTTCAACTACTACTACTACTACAACTACTATTACGATTGCTTCTTTTTCTATAAATGTTGCAGTGCACTATAATATTTTCTGAAAGTGATTTTGATTTTCAAAATTACGTTTTTGGAGGATTTTGATTTTGATTATAAAATCACTGTTTTGTGGTGATATTGATTTTGATTTTCAAAATCACCAAATTTAGTGAGTTTGCCCAACCCTGTATATATATATATATATATATATATATATATATATATATATATATATATATATATATATATATATATATATATATATATATATATATATATATATATATATATATATATATATATATATAATTAGGGAAAAAGGTGAAATTGAATAAAATGTTTCTGAAACTTATATATTTAGTGACGTTAACAAAATTTCTTGACGGATATTCATGGGATACAGAAGGTAAGGTACTGCTTATTAAAATGAAAATTTTTATATATTCCTGGCTTTGTAAATTGATCTCTGACTTTCAAATACGTCTTTTAATTCCTTCTCTTCTGGAAGCATGTGTCTATTAAACCTTTGCTTGAGAAACGAGGCACCCTTCAATCCTTCCATCTATCGTCCTATTGTTTTAAAACAACTTTTCTTTTTACAGTGTCCAAATCCTTTTCTTAACAAGAAGATTTGGGACTATCTTAAACTTCTTACATTAATATTTATGCAGAACTTTACCCACAATGTATGTGGGTGTTATGGTAACGTGTTAAGACGTGTTATATATATATATATATATATATATATATATATATATATATATATATATATATATATATATATATATATATATATATATATATATATATATATATTATATATATATATATATATATATATATATATATTATATATATATATATATATATATATATATATATATATATATATATATATATATATATATATATATATATATATATATATATATATATATATATATATATATATATATATATATATATATATATATATATATATTTTAATTTTTATCCCTATGTATTACATATGAGTTAGAAAACATTATTTCACATTTATTTATAACTTATTCACTATGTGTTTTTAAACCTAGCTTTCGCGGGATTTTTCTTTTCTTCCCGCCTCTTTCAGGGTTGTTTAACAAGAGGTCTTGTTCCAATAATTTTTGTTATGAATTCAATCTTGTATCGGTTTGTTTTCTCTTCGGTTAGTTTTGCTCCATTTTTCAGTTAAGTAGTTTATATTTTTGCATGAGGTAGATTCTTTTAAATAGTGATTAACTGTGTTATCAATGTTGTAGCTAACTTTATCTCTATTAAAGTTTGGTCTATTTTTAGTCAAAAAATATTCATAGAATTTTTTATAATTTTGGTTATTTATGTATTTAATATCTTTGAATTTATTTTGTTTGATTAGGTGATCCTTTGTTTCCAAATGTGCGACTTATGTCGATGCTCTATTGAAGGTCCGCAAATCGTAGGAATGTTGGTATTTTCTTCTGGTGAGGTCTCCTGTTTCTCCAAAGTAGCTTTCTTCGCATGTTTCACATGGGATCCCATAAATTCCTGACTGGGTGTTTTTATTAATTCTTGGTTTTTGAGAACCACAGGAGGGATACCATCAGGACAATACGCCTTCTTAGTGTTAAGCTCAGAGGGAGCAGAAGTGACGTCTTTAGAAGAAAATATAATTTTAGGCATAAATGATTTTGAGGGGGTTGAAGGAGTAGGAAGAGCTCGTGAAACGTCTAAGATTGAATTAGAAGCAAAGAGTTCAGTTTTATTAGAAGGTAAAATGGCAGTTGTACCGTCAGAAGATACAAGAGGAGGGAAAGAGGAAGAAGCAAAGTTAGAGTTGACATTTTTGGCAAAATGACAGAAAGAGCGAGAGAAAGCAAAACCCAAAAGATTCTTGCATTTTAAACGGAGAAAGAAGTTATTAGTGTTACAGAGAATAGATTTTGCACGATTTCGGGATGAAATATGTTGCATGAGATACTTGAGTTTGAAGACGACGGTAATTAATGACGGCAGCATCCGTACAGCGGATAGCGCGAGAACAAGCAGAGTTAAACCAAGGTTTGTTAGCTTTAGTGGAAGGGAAAGAGTATGGAATGTACGCCTCCATATCAAAGATAATCACCTCGGTTATGAGCTCTGCACACTCAGAGGGATCCCTCCCACGGAAACCGTAATCATTCCATGGAAAATCAGAGAAGTACAACCGCAAGTCAGACCTGTTATTGGCACCGAAATGCCAGAAGGCTAGGGCCGTTCTTGCAGAAGACTTGAAGAGAGAGGACAAGATACAGAGATAAGAATGTGATCGGATAAACCCAGAGGAGGAAAGAGTTTAACAGTGTACGGGGAAGGATAAGAAGTTAGGAAAAGATCAAGTATGTTGGGTTCATCACGAAGGAGACCAGGGATACGGGTAGGGAGATGCTCCAAATGCTCAAAGTTGTTCTGGATAGAAATTTTAAGTCGAGTTAACCAGCTGGATCGTGAGAACTAGATAAGGCCATTGGCGGGGGTGAACATTGAAATCACCTAAAATGATGATTTCGGAGAAAGAATTAGAAGAAAGAATGGGTTCTATTTTAAAGTTAAGATAGTCGAAGTATTTTGGATACTCCGTAGAGTTAGGAGATAAGTAGAAAGAACAGATAAATTTAGTTGTAGAGTTGCAAGAACGTTTAAGCCATTAAGTAGAGAATTCAGAAGACTCCAGATTACAGATACGAGAACAGACAACATCGTTGCGCACATATGGGCAGCATCCGCCTTTGGCTGAAAATTGAGGATAGAGACAGTAGGAGGAAACAGAGTAGGGCTTGCTATCAGAGCACTCAAACACCTGAGTTTCGGTTAAGAATAAGAGTGAGGTCTAGAAGAAGAGAGGTAGTGTTCAACAAAGTGGAAATTAGTAAAAAGACCGAGAATGTTGCAGAAGTTAATGAAAAAAGAAGATCGTACACCGGGGAAAGTCAGCATAGAAGTTCTGGTGGCACCAACCCCATCACCGGAGGCCACAATATCCCAAGTGGTGATGGGGGAAGTAATGGATGAGGGGCATTCTTTGGATGCCTCCCTCGTAGCATCTCCGAGACAGTTTTATGTTTCGAAATTTTTTTAATATTTTTAAAGGTAATGTAGGAGGAAAGGCTTGTAAATTTGTAGGAACGTGAGAAGGAAGTCGAAGGAAGGAGAAGTGGGAGCATAGACACTCCAATGTGAGACAAGGATACACTAGAGACCCTTTGAGTAGGTG
Organism: Armadillidium nasatum; assembly: GCA_009176605.1. Classification (NCBI taxonomy): domain Eukaryota; kingdom Metazoa; phylum Arthropoda; class Malacostraca; order Isopoda; family Armadillidiidae; genus Armadillidium; species Armadillidium nasatum. The sequence goes on from SEYY01000598.1 coordinate 19,725, forward strand.
AAACGAGAAAAGGAACGAACCAAACGGTCTTGGAGTGAAACGGAATGGTCTAGCCCACTCTATCACTCTGCGGTTAAAAAAAATGGTGGTACTTTCTTTCACTTCACACCCACACACCCACACACCCATACACACACATATATATATATATATATATATATATATATATATATATATATATATATATATATATATATATATATATATATATATATATATATATATATATATATATATATATATATATATATATATATATATATATATATATATATATATATATATATATATATATATATATATATATATATATATATATATATATATATATATATATATATATATATATATATATATATATATATTATACATCCGCATCCGCATCCGCATGCGCGGATGCGGAACATCCGCACAAAAATCAACATCCGCATCCGCATCCGCATCCGCATTTTCAAAAATTCAACATCCGCATCCGCATCCGCATCCGCACTTTCGGAAAATTCAACATCCGCATCCGCATCCGCATCCGCACTTTCAAAAATTCAACATCCGCATCCGCATCCGCATCCGCACTTCTCCAAAATTCGACATCCGCATCCGCATCCGCATCCGCAAATTAGAAAATATGACATCCGATCCATCACTAATATATATATATATATATATATATATATATATATATATATATATATATATATATATATATATATATATATATATATATATATATATATATATATATATATATATATATATATATATATTAGGGTTGGCCGACGCACCGGGTGCGGTGCGGTGCGGTGCGTGGTGCGGTCATTTTGGTGCGGTGCGGTGCGGTGCGCAACACATTTTCAGCAACCCGGTGCGGTGCGGTGCGGTGCGAAAGAAAAAATAAAAGTGCGGTGCGGTGCGGTGCGGTGCGCAAAGGAAAATCAACGGTGCGGTGCGGTGCGGTGCGTGGTGCGGCCTCTGGTGCGCACCGCACCGATGTTGATGTATCCTGCGATAATCATCTGTTTGTCAGATTTTATTATATATATATATATATATATATATATATATATATATATATATATATATATATATATATATATATATATATATATATATATATATATATATATATATATATATATATATATATATATATATATATATATATATAACTGAAATTTTTCATATTTTCAAGGTATAATGACAGAATAGTTAAAGTTACTATCTTTATTCCACCTTCCTCATTTCCTCTCGAAATTTCTTCGACAGAAAAATGAAATAGATTGTAGAAAGACGTGTCTCACTATCGTGTTTCATTGAAGGAGGTATGCGATAGTAGAGTTCAAAAGAGCAGTGCTGTTGTAATGAGCGATAGAATGGAAAGTAACAGAAATTTGACGTGCGCAAAGAGATTGAAGAGAATTAGTGTGAAAGAACTGAAAAGACTTAGATTCTATCTTTTCAAGAGCAACATGAGTGGGACTATCCCAGATGTGTGAAACGTACTCCATACATTGAAAACAAGACACCTGTGAAAAGTAAACAAATTTCAAAGGAGCTCCAGAATATTAAACATCATAGAAGCTTGTTTTCATAGAGAAGTATTGTAATCCTTTAAAGAAAGATTACGAGAAAAAGAAATAGCGAGAATATTTAAGGACAGACGAAAGTTTGAATGGCGATGTCAGAATTGAATTGAATTTTCTATCGAGTAGAAAGATGGAGGATCAGAGTTTTGGTGATTGAAAATTCCCATGTTTTCTCTCCCCTCTGAGAGAAAGACCAGAAGATGACTACTACAGGGTCACTCTCCTAGCATTAATTAATTGCTGTTGAGTATATATATATATATATATATATATATATATATATATATATATATATATATATATATATATATATATATATATATATATATATATATATATATATATATAAATACACTCTAACCGTGTAAAATTTTAGACAGTATAACACCCCACAGGAAATAAAAACAAAAATTAAAATTGGAGCGAGCTTTCGAAGGGATAGCCACCCTTCCTCTTTCAGGCTCTAGTTTATAAACTAGAGCCTGAAAGAGGAAGGGTGGCTATCCCTTCGAAAGCTCGCTCCAATTTTAATTTTTGTTTTTTTTATTTCCTGTGGGGTGTTATACTGTCTATATATATATATATATATATATATATATATATATATATATATATATATATATATATATATATATATATATATATATATATATATATATATATATATATATATATATGCCCCCTCTGACTACTACTCACGAGACTGTTACTTCTTCTCATCCAAATGCTGAAGTCCTCTATTTGGGGGATTTCAATGTACACCACACTGAGTGGTTGGGCTCCTTTCACACTGATACAGGTGGGAGGGAGGCCAAATCATTCAGTATTCTTAACGATCTGGAGCAGTTGATTAGGGAACCCACACACATTCCAGATCGTCCTAACCAATTCTTGAATACACTTGATTTATGCTTCACCACTACTCCTACTAGTTATAAATACACCATATTCCCTCCTATTGGTAACTCTGACCATAATCTTATAGCTCTTAGTTATAATGCTTTCTCTCCAACAGCTCCACCATGCCCTAAATGTACTTTCTGGCACTTTAATCGGACTAATTGGGGGAGTAATGGGCCGCTTCTTTGCCA
>SEYY01000598.1:22498-49998 GCA_009176605.1 Armadillidium nasatum
AACACTCCATTCTTTTTTGCATCTCAAATCTTCTCACTCTTTTGCTTCTAGATTTGTTTCTTGTTGTAACTTTCCGATTCCAATTTTGTCGATATGGATATGATTTCCCCTGTGGGGCACCGTAACCTTGTGAAATTCAACTCTTTGAAAATTCAAATTCACATCTCACTCTCAAAAACACCTCCCAATTTTCCTATTTTCTTCGACGGGTCTCCCGTCTCACCTTTGAACAACACAAATATTATTAGACTAAACAAATAATAAATTATCTTGGAAAAATCATATCACAAAAGTTGCATGGTGGCCTCTAAAAAGCTGGAAGTTCTGTTCAGACTGAGGGAATTTTTTTCTTCTAAACGGGTTACTTCAATTACATAAGGGGTGGTTCCAGTTCCACCCTTCTTGGAAAGTTTGAGTCTAAGCAAAAAGGTTAATAAACTGTCCACTCCTTTCAAACTCCCTTGATCCTCTTTCTCTGCGAGGTGACGTGGCGCACTCTCTCTTTTTATAGGTACTAACGCTGGTTACTCAAGGGAAGTTGATCCTTTGCATTCCACCACCTTACGTTTGCACCCCTCGCAGAACAAGCGATACCTTGCTTGAGCATGAACTTTGTGTGAACATTGCAAACTCAAGGCTTGACGTTGTGGTACCTCTTCCTTTACAGCCATCTGTTTTCTGTGGAACTCTCTATCTTCTATGTTTTTCTGCTGTATTTAAAAAGCCTCTTTCTAAACGCTCTGTCTGCGTCTACATGAGGGACCTAAGTTAGTTCGGATGGGTTTTTTTTTATCTTTAATTATGTCCATCCTTGAAAAGGGCTCTGTCCGTGATGATGGTAATTTTATTATAATATATATATATATATATATATATATATATATATATTATATATATATATATATATAAATATATAATATATATATATATATATATATATATATATATATAATTATATAATATATATAATATATATATATATATATATATAATATATATTTATATATATTATATATAAGCATATATATTTATTATATATATGTATATATTATTATATATAAATATAATATATATAAATTATTATATATATATATATATATAAATATTATATATTACGGGGAGGAAAGTAGCACTCCCGAGGCTAAGGGATTACAACAAATTGGGTATGTGGGTGGTTAAGGATACTTCCCATCTCATTCATCCTTTTACCCAATGGTTCGCTCTCTTTCGTTCTCATCTTCACCTTTTTCACCGAATAGGCTCACCTTAACACACATTAAAAATACCATCTTTAAATAAGCAAATTAATAACGATGGCGTCAACAACTGAAGACGGAGAAGCCCCTGGGGCTTATTTCAAAAATAACTTCTCGTCCATCCCTAACCCTGTACCAGGTTGGTAGCCTCCGTGATAGGGTAGCAGGTCAATTTTTTTCATTAATTTCTGCAACACTCGCGTTGCACTCCAATTTCCACTTTGTTTAACATCAACTCTTATTCTGGACCTCACCTTTTACTCTTAACAGCAACTTCGATGTTTGAGCGTTCTGATATCAAACCGTATTCTGTTTCCTCCTACTGTATCCTTAATTTTCAGCCAAAGGCAGTTGTTGTGCATGCAGGCGCAACGATGTCGTTTGTTCGCTTGTCTCTCTTTTGGAGTCTTCTGAATTTTCCAACTTATGTCTCAGGCTCTCTTGCCATTGTACGACTAAATTCATTTGTCCTCTTTATTTATCTCCTAATTCTACTGATTATCCTAACTTCTTTGACTATTTAAACTCCAAAATAGAGGACATTCTTCCTTCTTCTTCTTTCTCTGAAATCATCATATTAGGTGATTTCAGTGTTCACCACCGCCAATGGCTTTCTTCTAGTTCTCATGATGCAGCTGGTGAATGTGCCTTCCATTCCGTTATCCAAAACGAATTTGAGCAGTTAGTGCAGCTCCCTACTCGTATCTCTGATCGTCTTGGAGATGAATCCAACATTCTAGACCATTTTCTAACTTCTACTCCTTCTCCTTATACAGCTAAACTCTTTCCTCCTCCTGGTTCCTCCGATGATCTTCTTATCTCTGTATCCCCTTCTATCTTCTCAAGTCTTCCACAGGAAAGACCCCTTATATTGAAAGGAAACGTGTGTAGCATTTCGGTGTCTAACTGTTCTGATTTGCGTTTGTACTTTTCTGATTTAATTGGATTTTACTTCCGTGAGAGGTTTTCTTGATGTGGGATCAATATTTTCTTCCTTTTTCTCTACTAACCTTAGTTAACTCTGCTTGTGCTCGCGCTATCAGCTAGGGATGTTGTCTCAGATTCATCTTCAACTCCAGAAACTCTTTCTTTCTTTTTCATCCCGGAAATCGTGCAAAATCTATCCTTCGTAACACTAAAAACTCTTTTCTCCGAAGAAAATACAATAATCATTCTGGTTCCGCTTCTTCACGTTCTTTCTGGCATTTTCCAAACAATTAACTATTCACTTTCCCTCTTCAAGTATCTTCCGAGGACACAACTTTCGTTTTGCCTTCATCTAAAGCTGACCTCTTCGCCCAAACCTTTGCCTCTAATTCAGCCTTAGACGATTCCAGAGCTATTTCACCTCCTTCAACTCCTTGCATCTCATTTATGCATACAATTGTAATTTCTACTGAAGATGTCATTTCTGCTCTCTCAAAGCTTAACACCAAGAAGACGTATGGTCTCGATGGTATCCCTCCTGTGGTTCTCAAAACTAGTATTTTTGAGCTTGCACCCTGCCTTGGTAAACCGTTTCGTCTCTGTCTCTTTACTTCAAGCTTCCCTTCCTGATTTAAACGTGCTCTCGTTCAGCCTGTGCCGAAGAAGGGAAACCCCTTTCAACCCTCCAACTAACGTTCTATTTCTTTAACCTCCGTTCTATCTAAAGTTTTCTAATCTATCTCTAGCAAGTAGATTTGGTAACATCTCAGTTCTGCAAATCTTATCTTTGATAGCCAGTATCTTCCATAAAAAACGCTCTACTGGTTATCTTCTTTTCCTTCCCTCTGATTCTTGATCTTCCTCTCTACAGCATTTTAGTGAATCTTTTGCTATCGCGGTAGAAATTTCTAAAACCTTAAATAGGCTCTGGTACAAAACTTTGATTTCATAACTTCCCTCTTTCGGAATCTATCCTTCTCTCTGATTTTCTTTCCGGTCGATTAATAGTTGTTGTTGTAGACGGCCACCATTCATCCTTTAAATCTATTAATAGTGGAGTTCCTCGGTATTCTGTTTTGTACCCAAAACTTTTTCCACTTTTTCAGTAATGATCTTCTCTACATTACTTCATTATCTATCCACTCCTATGCTGATGAATCCACTCTTCATTATTCATTTCAGTTTCAAAGGCTAGATTGGTGGCCATGGAGCAGCTGACATCTAATCTTTCTCTCATTTCAAATTGAAGCAGAGAAAACATAGTTGTTTTCAATGTCTCAAAAGCTCAGTTCCTCCATATCTCGACACTATCTTCCACACAGCTATAATATCTTCTTCGAAAACACAACTCAAGCCTTCATCTGTCCTTAATATTCTCGATGTTCCTTTCTCTCGTGACCTTTCTTGTATGGACCACATTACTTTTCTTACAAAACAAGCTTCTAAAAGGTTTGGTGTCCTGTTGCGCATTCGAGATTTTTTTGCGCCAATCCAGTTGCTTTCTCTTTATATAGGCATTATTCTATTCTCCCATTTATGGAGTACGCCTCACACATCTGGGGTGGTTCAACTCATGCAGCTCTCCTTTACAAGGTGGAGTCTATGGCTTTTCGTCTTAACAACCCTACTGCTCTCACTATCTCCAATCTCTTTCTGTCGTAGAACTGTTGCATCACTCAATCTATACTATAGCTGAACTTTCCCTTTGCATTTATCCTCCATTGAGAAATGCTCGTGCAACATGACTTTCTGTATAAGTTTTATCCTTTCTCTGTTCAACAGTCTAACTCCAGACTTATTTGTTATGCCTAATCTTATATGTACTCTAATGTTAAAGTTTGAAACACACTCCTTTTATCTGTTTCCCCAACTTCTTTTGTCTTGCACGTTTTCAAGCGCCGTGTACAGGGGCATGTCTGCTTTTAACGACTAGGTTCCGGTATTGCTCAAACTCTGGTGGAAATTAGTAGGAGACAATATATATATATATATATATATATATATATATATATATATATATATATATATATAGGGGGAGACGTAGCGCAGTCCAAAGCGATGCAGTACCCCCCATGGGCATAACCATGGAGTGATAGGATGGTTAGACTATTACGTTTCACTCCGTTGCCCTTTGGTTCGTCTTTTCGCGTTTCAGCTTCTCAGGGGTTCTAGCGTACCCCGTCCACATGAGTGTCTTTGCTCAAACTCTCCCACCCCTTCACATGTTCCCACATTCTTACTCTTAATTACCTAAAACAACAAAAATGGCGAACCAAAGCCTCGGAATGCTCGAGGGGGCATCCAAAGAATCAACTCACCCCTCCCACTTGGGAGTTGACGCTCCGATGATGGGATGGTGCCGCATGACCCGGCGTCCGCTTGCCCCGTGCACGTGTTTTTTTTATTAATTTCTTAACATTCGGGTTTTTTCTAATTTCCCTTGTGAACATCTCTTTCTTCTACCTCACCTCTTATTCAAACCGAAACAAGTATTAAGGCTGAAGCAAACTCTTCCCCTGTTGTCTTATCTTCAATTTCACCAAAGGCGTTGCGCATATGTGCGACAATTTTCGTGTTCTGATTTGGAGCCTCATGAATTTTCTACCTTATAGCTTAAGCCCTTGATTCTACTACTAATTATTTGTTTGTCAATTTACTCCTAATTCTACTGACTATAAAAAATTCTTCGACTATTTAAACTCCAAAATAGAGCACATTCTATCCTCTTCTCCTTTCTCTGAAATCATCATTTTAGGTGATTTCAATGTTCACCACCGCCAATGGCTTTCCTCTAGTCTCAAATCAACGGTGAACACCTTCAACTTTTACAAATAATCTTATCAGTTGGTGCACTCCCACCGTTCCTGACCGTCTTGGATGAACCTAACATACGTGATCTTTTTCCTTCTAATCCTTCTCCTTATACTTAAACTCTTTCTCCCTGGTTCTCCGTCACCTTCTTATCTCCGTATCTTGTTCTGTCTCTTCAAGTCTTCCGCAAGAACGGCCCCCGCCTTCGGCGAGGAGACGTCTGTGGCACTTCGGTGCTGCTAACTGGTCAGACTTGCGGTTGTACTTCTCTGATTTCCATGGAATATTTTCTTTCGTGGATGGTCCCTCGGAATGTGCCGAGTATAACCAGGTGATTTTCTGGCATGAAGCATACATCCATATTCTTTCCCTTCTACTAGCCTAACAAGCCTTGTTTAATGCTTGTTTTGCGCTATCCGCAGGGATCTGCTTTCAAGATACCTCGTCTTCAAACTCCTAAACTCATGCTACTTATTTTCATACCGGTGTGCAAATCTATTCTTGAGATACCAAAACTCTTTTCTCCGCAAATGCATAATCTTTCTTTCTCTTCATCTCGTCCTTTCTGGCATTTGAAAATGTCAACTCTACTTGGCTTCTTCCTCTTTCCTCCTTATCTTCTGATGCACAACTGCCATTTTACCTCTACTAAAGCTGACTCTCGCCCAACTTTGCCTCTAACTCTTTGGACATCCGGAGCTATTCCTCCTCAACCCCCTCAAACTTTATGCCTAACATTGTAATTCTTCAAAAGATGTCATTTTGCTCTCTCTGACTTAACAATAAGAAGGCGTATGGTGGTATTCCTCCTGCGGTTCTCAAACTTGTGCTTGAGCTTGCACCCTGCCTTGGTAAACTATTTCGTCTTTGCCTTTCTACTTCGATCTTCCCTTCTTGTTGGAAACGTGCTCTCATTCAACCTGTACCGAAGAAGGGGGACCCCTCTCAACCCTCTAACTATCGTCCAATTTCTTTAACCTCCGTTCTTTCAAAAGTTTTCGAATCTACCTTAACAGAAGATTTGGAAACATCTCAATTCTTAAATTATCTCTGATCGCCAGTAAAAACACTTTACTGGTGATCTTCTTCCCTACTTTCTGACTCTTGGTCCTCGCTCTTCGAAGTTTCGGTGAATCTTTCGCTGTGGCGCTAGACATATCGAAAGCTTTCGATAGAGTCTGGCACAAAGCTTTGATTTCCAAACTTCCCTCTTTCGGAATCTATCCTTCTCTCTGTGACCTCCTATCTAATTTTTTGGTCGTTCTATAGCAGCTGTTTAACGGCCACCTTTCCTTAATCTATAAATAGTGGTGTTCCAAGGATCTGTCCTTTCTAACTTTTTCTAATTTTCATCATGACTTCTTCTATTACTTCGTCTCCTATACACTCCTATGCCGATGATTCATTTTTATTCCTTCAATTGAAAAGCGCCCCTCAACAGAGTTAAGACGCAAGAAGGATGCTTGGAGCAACTGACCTCTGACTATCTCATTTCAAATTGGGGCAGAGAAACATGTCGTTTCAATGCTCAAAACTCAATTCCTCCATCTTTCTACTCGACACTATCTTCCACACAACTATAATATCTTCTTCGAAAACACAACTCAAACCTTCATCTGTTCTAATATTCTCGGTGTTTCTTTTCTCGTTCTTTCTTGAAAGATTACTTTTCTCTCTAAACAAGCTTCTAAAAGGTTGGGGTTCTGAGGCCTTCGTAGTTTTTTGCGCCAATCCAGTTGCTTCTCTGTATAGGGGTGTTGTTCTCCCTGTATGGAGTACGCCTCACATTCTGGGGTGGTTCAAACATCAGCTTTCTTTACAAGGTGGAGTCTAGGCTTTTCGTCTTACAACTCTCTGCTCTCACTAACTCTCTTCAATCTCTTTCTTCCGTCGAATTGTTGCGTCACTCTCTCTTACTATCGTATTACAACGAACATTGCTCTTCTGAACTCTCACTTCGCATATCCTCCATTAGAAGGTCTTGCGACACGTCTGTACAAGTTTATCCTTTCTCTGTTCAACTCTAACCCCAGACTTAATCGTATGCTCAATCTTATATGTACTCTAATGTTAAAGTTGGAACACACTCCTTTATCTGTTTCCCCAACTTCTTTGTCTTGCACGTTTTCAAGCGCCGTGTACGGGCATGTCTGCATTAGCGACCCGTATTGCCCAACTCCGGTGGATATTTAGGCCTAGGGCTTTGCCAATATAAAAAAAAATAAAAAAAATAATATATATATATATTAAATGACCAGATAAGAAAGTTAAGAAGGTGATAAGAATTTTGCTGAAAAGCTAAATAGACGGATTGAGCGTGAATGTTGAAAAGACAGAACTGTTAATAGTTAGCATGGAGGAGGATGGAGAAGCTTGTACTGATGGTATATGGCGAGAAGGTGAGGATACCTGGGTGGTGGAGAGATGTGAGTATTTGGGAAAGAGAGTATATATATATATATATATATATATATATATATATATATATATATATATATATATATATATATATATATATATATATATATATATATATATATAATATATATATATATATATATATATATATATATATATATATATATATATATATATATATATATATATATATATATATATATATATATATATATATATATATATATATATATATATATATATATATATATATATATATATATATATATATATATATATATATATATATATATATATATATATATATATATATATATATATATATATATATATATATATATATATATATATATATATATATATATATATATATATTATTAAATTGTTAAATAATTAAAAGTTAAATTTAATAAAATTATTACATGTTAATTTACATATTAATTTACATGTTTTTGTGAGTGTTAAAATATAAAATTTTTATTGTTAAAAAGCATACCGTTATAAAATTATATCGTTTTAAAACGGAGCATAAATTTTAGCCCACGTGACGTGCGTGTCAAGCGATGCGCAGAATTAAAAATAATAAAAAGAATTAGAACGACGAATCAATATAATATAATACAGTATAAGTACAATATAGTACAGTACAGTATAAGTATAAGATCAGTACAGTAAAGTATACAGTTTTGTTGTTAAGTTGCTGTTAAATACAGTTATTATGTTAAAGTGCTTATGTACTTATGATAAATTTATAAAGTTTTGAAAACTGTTATGTGCAGTATTCATGAAGTTTATATGTTAAATTACTGTTGTCATAATTATATAAGTGAAAAACTTTTTCACAAAATAATTGTCGGTTTTAATAAATTCTGGCAAGTGAAGTTTATAATATTATTGATTGTAAAACTAAACTACGAATCTAAAGATAAGTATACCTTAAGACTAGTTTATAGCTTAAGGGTTTTCAATATTTTAATTATTGAAAGTTAATCTTCAAGAAAGTCATCTGAAAAATAATCTATTCATAACCTTCTGGTTCTCTTGGGTATTGTTCAGGGTATTTGGCCATTTACTTTGGGTTAATGCTTATGGGGCTGGAGGGGGGATTTATTTGAAGGTAAGAGGATTGATTTTCATGTAAAGTATTGAACTATAATAAAATAATTAATTATATAATATATATATATATATATATATATATATATATATATATATATATATATATATATATATATATATATATATATATTAATATATATATATATATATATATATAATATATATATATATATATATATATATATATATATATATATATATATATATATATATATATATATATATATATATATATATATATATATATATATATATATATATATATATAGATTTTGAGCATGAAACAGTTTCTGGAGTGCATCTTCATTCTTACAATTCAAGAGTTTGCCGCGAATTGCCCTTCAAAGTATTGAAGGACTTTAAAATATGTTTCTTCACAAAAACAGAGATCAAATCTAAACCAGCTTATAATATACCTATTGTATATCTTTTTGACAGAGAAAACATTATTGGTTTAGGTAAGTGCCGTTTAATGCATATATTCTATGGTTTGCTTTTACAAATAAATTATTGGCCTAAAAGTGTATTTATCTAACAACCACAATTGTTATTCGTTTTTAAAGTTCTTATTGGATAATATACTGGATAATAACTATTTTTCACTTCCATATCTTTAATAATGCGTAATCAGTTTTGTGCTGTTTATGATGTATTACTTTTGACAAAGTTTCATGGATATTAATAACTCTGAAAATACTCCGTTATCAGTACACTGTCTTATATTCATTTTTATTACTAAAGACATTAAGACAAAGTGTCATGGGTACTAACTGCTGGTAGTACTCAACATTGTCTTTGTAATTTGTTATTTTTTATTATATTTTTTAGTTAAGAACGCTAGATGTAAATGGTAAGTCAAAAGTTGTGCACTAAAGGGATTACTGACATGTGAATGTGTTTATGGAGATTACAGTCTCACTGAAGTAACAAGGCTGACAAATTAAAAAGATGAATAAATAACCCTGTTGTTGATGTGAGGTGTACCAAATACTGTGAAAAAAATCAGTTGCAATGAAATTTAACAGGCATAATCCACACCTCTATCCAATAAATAAGTCATCAGTTGGAATTATATAATTAAACGTGTCAAAGGCATTGGAAGTTTTAATAATCGATCTTCAAGTGAATGATCGAAAAGCTAAACGACTCAGAAACATCGACTTTCGCCATGGCAAATCTTGTAAAAAGTCAAAGGAAATCAAAAGTCTGGTATGCATATTCATCACATATATATACATCAGTTCTAACCTTACAAAGCTCATCCCATTCAGGAACTGCACGAAGATAGTCAAGATCGACATAGGTTTCGTTAGTGGTTTATAGGTTTATAGGTATATAGGACATGAGTATCATTTTATACCCTTTAGTAATGAGGTCAGATTTTCCCCTTATGATCAGGTTTATAGAAACAACAGTTGCAATGCAAAGTCTGTTGTTTCTTAGAGTTCCCTAACAAATGTTCAATAATTTCAAGCAAGGAGTACGGAATAAAACAGGTACATTACTAATGATTTGCTCCTTGAATGCTGCTTACAAGTCGAAAATGAACGCATCAAACAACGACTATTATATATATATATATATATATATTATTATATATACTATTATATATATATATATATAATATATATATATATATATATATATATATATATATATATATATATATATATATATATAATATATAATACCTACTTATATATATATATATATATATACATAATACAACTAGCAATATACAAAAAATGCAAGGTATACAAGTCTTTAAAAATATTCCATATAAATTCTCCTAATAAAACATTTTCCTTTTTATTTTAGATCAGGACACCAATTCATTAATTCTTAAAGTTAATGGAAACATTACTAAGTACCTAAAAGACTCTATGTTCGCATTGTGAATGAAAAAAAAATTTGCCTACAAAGGAACAAAAAAAACAGAGTATAAATAAGAATATATATATATAAATATATAGAATATATATATATATATATATATATATATATATATAAAATATATATATATATATATATATATATATATATATATAATAAAATATATATATATATATATATATATATATATATATATATATATATATATATATATATATATATATATATATATATATATAAATATATCCGCATTATATATCGAAATATCCGCATATCCGCATCCGCATCCGAAATTATATCCGCATCCGCATCCGCATCCGCATCGCATATATATATATCCGCATATCCGCATATTATATATATATTATATATATATATATATATATATATATATATATATATATATATATATATATATATATATATATATATATATATATATATATATATATGTATATAAATTTTTTTATGTCTCCTTTGGTGGACAAAAGCCGGAGGCCTACCAATATCCACCAAAGTTGGGGAGAATTCGGAATCTGGTCGCTAATGGCAACCGTGACCAAATACGTGGCGTTTAAAAGTGTGCAAGTCAAAGGAAGTTCGGAAAACAGATAAAGGGTGTGTGCTCTAAACTTTACAAGTAGAGTGAATGTAAGATTGAACATAGCGGTTAAGTCTGGTGTCAGAGAGTTGGACAGAGAAAGGATGAGAGTGTGTAGAAAGTCGTGTCGCACGATTCCTTCTCAATGGAAGAGGTATGCGACATGAGAGTTCAGAAGAGCAATGTCCTTTCTAACAGCGAAAGTATAGAGGGAGTGACGCAACAATTCGAAGGGAAGAAAGAGATAGGAGAGAGTTAGTAGGAGCGGGTGAGTTGATAAGACGAAAAGCTCTAGAATCCACTTTTTTAAGAAGAGCTATATGTGTGGAACCACACCAGATGTGAGAGGAATACTCCATACTTTGGAGAACACCCCTATATAGAGCAAGCAACTGGGGTGGCGTAAAAAAACCACGAAGGCACCTCTTAAAACCCAGTATCTTAGAAGCTTGTTTAAAAAGAGAAGTAATGTGATCTTTCCAAGAAAAACCACGAGAAAAAGAAACACCGAGAATATTGAGAACAGATGAAAGTTTGAGTTGAGTGTTTTTGAAGATGTCATAGTTGTGTGGAATATTGTGTCAAGTAGAAAGATGGAGCAATTGAGTTTTTGAGGAGTTGAAAACGACCATGTTTTCTCTACCTCAATCTGAAATACGAGAAAGATCAGAGTTCAGTTGCCCCAAGACCATCCTTCTTAAGTCTATCAACTGCTGTTGGGTGGGACGTCTTTCAAAATGAAAGGAATAATGAATGGTGGAGTCATCTGCATAGGAGTGGATAGGAGACGAAGTAATAGAGATAAGATCATTGATGATAATTAGAAAAAGAGTTATGGATAGAGCAGATCCTTGGGGAACACCACTATTTATAGATTTATAGGATGAACGGTGGCCGTCTGCAACAGCTGCTATAGAATGACCGAAAATGAAATTAGAGAGAAGGTCACAAAGAGAAGGTCAAAGACAGAAGGATAGAATCCGAATGGGAGAAGTTCGGAAATCAATGCTATGTGCTAGACTCCATCGACGGTTTTCGATGTGTCTAGCTCCATAGCGAAATACTAAGCGAAACCCCGGAGAGCGTAGGACAAAAAGAGTCAGAAAGTAGGTAAAGAAGATTACTAGTAGAACGTTCTTTACGAAAGCCATACTGGCGAACAGAGATAAGATTAGAAGAATTGAGATGTTTTCAAATCTTCCTGTTAAGGATAGATTCGAAAACTTTTGAGAAAACAGAAGTTAAAGAAATTGGACGGTAGTTAGAGGGTTAACCTTCTTCGGCACAGGCTGAATGAGAGCACGTTTCCAGCAAGAAGAAAAGGTCGAAGTAGAAAGGTGAAGACGAAAAAATTTTCTAAGGCAAGGCAAGCTCGGAAGCACAAATTTTGAAAACCGCAGGAGGAATATTATCAGGACCATACGCCTTCTTATTGTTAAGTTCAGAGAGAGCAGAAATGACATCTTTGGAAGATATTATAATATTAGGCATAAATGACTTAGAGGGGGTTGAAGGAGAAGGAATAGCTTCGGAATCGTCTAAGATATATTTAGAAGCAAAAAGTGTGAACGAAGAGTTCAGCTTTAGTAGAAGGTAAAATGGCAGTTGTGCCATCAGAAGAAACTAGAGGAATGAAAGAGGAAAAAGTAAAGTTAGAGTTGACTTTTTTTTCAAAATGAAAGAATGGGCAACAGGAGGAGGAACTAGAAAGATTATTGCATTTGCGGCGGAGAAAAGAGTTTTCGGTATCTCGAAGAATAGATTTTGCACGATTCCGGGATGAAATATAAGTTGAATGAGTTTCAGGGTTTTTAAGACGACGGTAATTTATGAAAGCAGCATTCCTGCGGTGGATAACGCGAGAGAAAGAAAAATTAAACCAAAGTTTGTTAGGTTTAGCAGATGGGAAACAATATGGAATGTACGCCTCCATGCCAGAGAGAATCAATTCGGCTATGCGCTCAGCACACTCCCAGGGACCTCTCCCACGAAACCAATATTCATTCCATGGGAAATAAGAGAAGTACAACCGCAAGTCAGACCAGTTAGCAGCACCAAAATGCCATAAACGTCTCTTCCCCGAAAACGGCGGTCGTTCTTGCGGAAGAATTGAAGAGAGAGAACAAGATACGGAGAAAAGGTGATCGGATGAACCCAGAGGAGGAAAGAGTTTAATAATATAAGGAGAAGTAAAAGAGGTTAAGAAAAGATCAAGTATTTTGGGTTCATCACCAAGGAGATCAGGAATACGGGTAGGGAATTGAACCAACTGATCAAGGTTGTTCTGGATAGAAAAGTTTAGGCGAGTTCACCAGCTGGATCATGAAAACTAGATGAAAGCCATTGGCGGTGGTGATCATTGAAATCACCTAAAATGATGATTTCGGAGAAAGGAGGAGAAGATAGAATGGGCTCTATTTTGGAGTTAAAATAGTTAGAGAATTTTTTATAGTCACTAGAATTAGGAGATAAATAGACAGAACAAATAAATTTAGTAGTAGAATTGCAAGAGAGCTTAAGCCATTAAGTAGAGAATTCAGAAGACTCCAAATTAGAGATACGATAGCAAATAACATCATTGTGCACATATGCACAACAACCCCCTTTGCAGAAAAATGAGGATAGAGAGAGTGGAAGGTAATAGAATAAGGTTTGCTGGTAGCACACTCAAGCACCTGAGTTTTGGTTAGAAACAAGAGATTAGGTTTAGAAAAAGAGAGATGGTGTTCGACAAAGGGGAAATTAGAAAAAAATCGCGAATGTTACAGAAATTAATGAAAAAAGAAGACCGTGCACCGGGGCAAGCCGGTCACTGGATCATGGCGGCACCATCCCAATCGTTGAAGGCAGCCAACTCCCAATTTATGATGGGGTGAGGGATGGAGGTTGATTGGCATTCTTTGGATGCCGTCTCTCGAAGCATCTCCGAGTCAGATCTAATTTTCGACATTTTGTTTTATAAAGGTAATGTAAAAGTAAGAGCTTGTAAATTAGTGGGAACATGTGAAGAATTGGGGATGGAGAGGCAGTGGGAGCATAGACACTCCAGTATGAGGCGAAAGAACACTAGAGACACCCTGAGAAGGTGAAAAGCCAAAAGGAATGAACCAAAGTGCAATGGAATGGTCTAGCCCATCTTATCACTCCATGGGTTATGCCCAATGGTGGTACTTGCATCGACTCGGACGGCCCTACGTCCTCCCCCCCTATATATATATATATATATATATATATATATATATATATATATATATATATATATATATATATATATATATATATATATATATATATATATATATATATATATATATATATATATATATATATATATATATATATATATATATATATATATATATATATATATATATATTATATATATATATATATATATATATATATATATATATATATATATATATTATATATATATATATATATATATATATATATATATATATATATATATATATATATATATATATATATATTTAATTGCCACTTTTTTTAAACCGTGGAATCATTTTTTATAATTATAAATAGAGCCAAACAAGTTAGAGGATAAAGAAATACTTACCTTATCAGGGGTCGAACCATCGTCTTTTGTAGATCTCAGTCTCAACATGCGGTGGTTCGACCCCTAATTAGGTAAGTATTTCTTTATCCTCTAACTTGTTTAGTTCTATTTATAATTATACAAAATGATTCCTTGGTTCAAAAAAAGTAGCAATTAAAATAATAAGTAATAAGGAGTGGGGAGGAACAGGGTGAAAACCTCGTGATTGTAACTTGACGGGAAGATCGGTTGCTTGAAACTGTTCTTTGAAGCGAACTTTTTTGGGTTCGTGGATAGCTCAGCGGTAGAGCACCGAGTCTTTTGTCGATCTCAGTCACAACATGCGGTAATTCGACCCCTGATGAGGTAAGTATTTCTTTAACCTCTAACTTGTTTAGCTCTATTTATATAATTACATATATTATATATATATTATATATATATATATATATATATATATATATATATATATATATATATATATATATATATATATATATATATATATATATTATATATATATATATATATATATATATATATATATATATATATATATAAATATATATATATATATAGAAGTTGATATAGCTGTTTTTCTAGTTTTACCTTAATCTAATTAGAAAGGTTAAAGGAAATACTAATTTTTTATACGTACTCATTCAATACCTTGTGAACGTTTCACACAGAATCTCGGTCCTTTTTCATCAGAAACTAAATTTTATAAATTTGTATTTTAAAATACAATCAAAATATAAATTCATTGACTATATAAAATATTTAAAATTGCAATAAAAACAATGAAATTGTGAAAATACAGAAATAATATTAAAACTAAAAAAATAAAAATAAAAATAAAAGGCAGAACAATATATAAAATGTTCAAAATTACAATAATAACATTGAAATTGTGAAAATAAAGAATAAAATTAGCACTAAAAAATAAAAAATAAAAATAAAAGGCAGAACAATTTTGAAAAAAGGCCTTAATTATTGATAAAAAGGACAATAGAAGAGGCTTAATCATTTAAGAATGGGAAATGTATTTTTATATGTATTCGGATAATCCAATAATTAATCCGTATAAACCCTTAATTAATTATGTTGGTTCCTTAATACCCGCCCCTTTTTCCTAGCTGCACGTACCAACCCTTATTAGTTACTCAAGTACTAGTTCCAGGGCCTAACTCATGCTCTTTTCTGAGTGCCATTTCTAGCTTTTCTCTAGCAGCCTCTAGCTTTTCTAGCACTTTCTAGAATTTCATATCACTTTCTAGCATGTGGAATCTCTACAAGGCCATGCCTCCCTTGGCATGAGAGAAGTACCAGTGTCTGTGACAGTTGGTACTGAGGGTGATTGGAGTGCCAGTGTCAGAGAAGCTGGCACTGAGGGTAAAACGACATCCAATGCCTCATTGGCTACATCCGTGTACCAATCAAGATGCAGACACTCTCAATGATGATGTTACTTGCGCATGCCTATGCTCAATCACAACACCTTACCCTATAACGTCATATTAGCACTTTCCTGCACGTGGCATCCATGCTAGGCCATGCATCCCACTCGGGATAAGGGAAGTGCCAGTGCCAGTGCCAGCGAAGCTGTCACTGTGGGTAAGACAACATACGATGCCTCATTGGCTACATACAAAAGCATAAGTGGGCCATTCAGGATGCAGGCACTCTCTGTGAAGACGTTACCTGCGCATACGCAAGCATACGAACATGACAGGGCTATCATGAGACTATGACGTCATGCGATCGCCATATTGGATTTCTTGATCAAGTGGTTTTTTTCGCAGATTTTTTCTTGACCACGTAAATTCTGTCAGCCATTTTGACCACATGGTTTCCACCATCTTGGATTATGTCATCCATTTCGAATTTTTCGAACACATGGTTTTCATTTCCATAGATTTTCTTAAAACATTTTGAATTTGATTTTGTCCACCTTTTTTTTCTTGATCACGTGTTTTCCTCATGAGTGCATGCTTGTACATACACACACACGCACGCATATACATATTTTTTTCATTATGACGCATCAATATCAAGGGATTTTTCTTCCGAAGGAGTTTAAAAAATTCAGATTCCAACTGATTGTCAGGTCCATACCTGCGGGTGGGTTTCCTTTGCTATCGTACGCAGCCCGCTGAACACGGAATAACGCAGGGGATGGAACAACCGCATGTTGCGCTATTTAGCGGACGCGAGGAATAACGCAATGCGGTGGGCGAATACATGCACAAACATTCAAGACTTCATCATCACGTGACATTTAATTTTAGAGAATTCATTTTTAAGGGGAATATTTACTACCTTCAAATACGAATTTAAAAATATTAAAACCATATGACTATAAATTCTTATGACGCCATACCTTTCCATTATTTATTAGCATCCAAGTTCTTAAACAATATCTCTGTTTTTTCCTCTTTTTTTCCTTTTTATTTTTTCCTATTATTTAAAAAATTTATATGAACATTTTATACCGTCACGTAGTGAAACACTTAAAAATGTAAGGGTGATTAATACACACACACACTTTCATACACATGTTCATTCTCGTGTATACGTACGAACACCTACGTTCAGAGTAAATAAAACATGAAATATCTAGAACTCAAAGATTGAATGTAAACACCAGTCTTATTTTATTTCATTTATTACGTAATTATTAACAATTTAATCATTCACATACAAATTTTTAATATAATATATTTTTATAATTTTATTAAAAGAAACATTTAAAAAAAACATTTTATAAAATAAATAGAATATAACCCTAACAAACTAGATTTAGGAGGTTGTACAGCAAAAGAAAATGTCCTTACATGATAAAGATTATTATATTTAAAAAAAAATAAGTTACATAATGATGACTTAACATAAATTCCAAAATTAAAGAATCCATAAAATAAACATCATTATTTTTATTTTTTAAACGGAGATCCAATGTCTATCGCTAGCAAATCGAGGTGATGTATTGAAGATATGCCCTGGATCTATTTCGAATTTCACTGAGACAAGTTAATCACAGGCAAACACCCCTAAAAATCTTTTTTCATTTTTAAAATTGTTTCAAATTTCTTCCTCGTCGAACTTAAAATAATTCAAGAATATATTTCTTATACGGTTATCTCGATGAGTTGAGGATGTTCAATATATCCTAAGACTGAGATAGTAGAGATCAATGCTATGTCAAAAGTTAAACTTAGTCCCAATATTCCTTTTCTTACAATGCTGAGATGATAAGCATTACACGCTGAAAGATCGGGTATGAGATTATAAGCATAAAAGTTACTATTTTCAACATAAGAATTCAAATTAATACCTGTCCCGTAATCAGTAAGTCACAGTAATCGAGATTAAATCGTAAATAGGTCGTAAACATAAGGAATGCAATCTATTGTATAACATCTCATAACTTAGTTCATATGTTTGACCGCTTACATGTAAACTGATGGATCTAAGTCCAAATGTGTAATGTTTTTAACTTCCTGAGTACACATCGTGCTCTACAATTCCAATTATTACTTTCTGTGAAAGACTACTATTGACTATATTCGACATTATATTTGATAATCCTTGAATGAAATTCAACATTTTTGTCTGAATTCTTCTTATAGGATATTTTGCGGTAGTCTAAAGAAGAGATTTCTCAATCTGTAAATGTTTCTGTGGAGATAATTTTACTTTTCTTACATATAAATAGGCATTTAATGACTGGAATGTAGGTTTTGGTGCCTCAATTAAATCATTAGCAGCACTCAGTACATTAAACACAAATGGAGCAGTTGCTCTTACGAAACGTACTCGTGTATCTACAGTTATAGTATAAGCCTTTCTTGTAAGAATATATTCTCATTTATTCTTCCATAATTTTCATGTGTATTATTTCCGGTTTTAGCACATCAACTCTGATGTTTTTCAAAGTCTTTGAAACTGTAAAAGATACACAATTGTAAATGAGATTGTTTATTGGCTTGAAAAAATAAATCTCTACACATTAGACTCAGTAAAAATGTACTATTTAGGTATCTAAACAGATCTGGAAGAGATGTGTATAAACCCTTCTTTACATAAAACTCCTCCCGATAAAAATTAACACCGTTGCGTTTTACAGAACTAGTCCATTCGCATTTGACATATTCAATATATTTTTAACCAATTTAACACTTCTGAAAATCACGAAAGTTACACGATTTGAAATTACATTTTCAGTATCCACGTTTAAAATCAATTCGCACAATCCTATCTCAAACATTTCTCTTTCCAGTTGTAGAGGAAATATTAATTCAGTAGTAAATTCTAAAAATTTATTATCAAGATGTAAGTCCATAGAAGCTGAAGAGGGCAGAGTTAGGTAAATATGGTCTTCACTCTCCATGATCTCGATATAGAATTATTAATATTTTCTTAACTCTGATGCTTTTGTATAACTGTTAAACTTGTCAGGATACTTTGCTATTTTAAGAGATACATTTATTTCTCCCTTTTCCCTTAGTCCATATCATCTTTTACATTTTAAAAAGTTGTTTAGTATCGCAACATATTTTTTGTACCTCCTGTTTATAAATCCACCTTCGACTGCTTCACCTTCTAAATCCTTTTAAGATAAAATAATTTTAAACCATCGTGAGGAAATTCTTTTATCTTATCTACTTGAAATACTTTCTGAGACCAATTTGCTCTATATCCTTTCTTAAATTTATCTGTAGATCTTGATACACGTACGTAATCTCCCTCTTTAATTATAGTTTTATCTTTCATTTCATGTTTATTATTATTTATTACAGGTATGGTAGTTAGCATTTCAAATGGAGTTTTCTTAATTGTACGATATGATCGATTATATGAATATGTCAAGTTCTGTAAAATATCGATGTATTTAAAAATATTCATATTGGTAAAATGTCTATGCATTCTTTCTTTGATAGTTCGTTGTACACGTTCAACTATTGCTGCTTTATTCACTGAAAAAGTGTTATAATATCCTGTATCGTATTCTGTAACAATAGGTTGGAATTCTTTACCCAGGAACTCTGTATCTTTATCTGTCCACATGAACTTTGCGTTATTTGTCATCTTCACTAATTATCTATCTCACGGCCTTAGCTACGGTAGGACACTTTTTATCTTTTAGAAGTTTAGCCATAAATATTTTGAATATACATCAATGACAAAAAATATATAACAATATCCATTATTATTGAAACTACGCTTAACCATATCTGTTAAATTCAGCTGCCATAGACGATCAGTATCCTAAACTTCAGCTTTCCCACTCTTAAATTGTTTACGTGCATATCTATGTAACCTGAAAGCGTTTTCATCAGATAAATATTCTTTTAAATCTTTTTTATTTACATGAGGAAACTGTGTCGCAAATCATGAAAATCCACCATAACTATAAGGATAACTTACGTCATAATAATACTTATCTACCATTTCCTTTGGATTCATGGGGAAAAATTAAATACAAATAAATAAACAAGGATATTTATATAAAAAGAGACAAATTGCTTACAACCAAGGATAATTATAAAGGAAATAAAAATAAATTGTTTACATAAAATATTTATTTAAAATCACGCATACAGTGAAAAATGCTAACATTTATGCAGGATATATGAAAAATCAGGTTATTATTCAGTTACGAAATATGCTTGCTTTTCTTCTTAATTTTTCAGCCTGAGGGTATGGAGTGCTTATATTTTTCCTTATTGACCTAACTGAGGCAAAAGAGGTACCTGGAAGAGTTACTTTGGACCTGGGGCTATGTAGAATGTTTTCCAAATCAGATAATCTTTGTTTATCTTGAATTAGGCTTTTTGGGAAGTTAATGGCTTGAAGTTAATCAAGTACCATCCTCTTATTGGTGGTTTCTTCCACTCTCTTGTGAGATCCGATATGAGACCTACAATGTTTGATCCTGTAACTGATCTTCATGTATAAAAATCTGTCCTGAATCATCCCATGAAATCTGATCATTTAAAATATTGCATAATGCAATTCCATTATTTTTAGATCTGTTAGGCAGACACTGTTCTAAGATATGCTGAAATCCTTTTTCTTCTTGCTCCTTAGATGTTGTATTGGTACTGTTATCTCGGTAGAATTACTTGATAAAGATTAATGCTGCAATTCTTTCAAGTCCACTAATGATTGTATTGCATCCTGATAGAAAATTCTTTTTTCATGAATATTGATATTCGAGTTTAATATACTAGACAATTTCTTTTCATATTTTTTTTTTAATTTTTCAGTTTTAGGGTCGTATAAACTATTTGGTTGTTGCTGTTGTTGTTGTTGTTGTTGTTGTTGATTGTGTTCAGATGTATTTTCCATTTTCTCGTAATCTGCGTAGGGTAATACCACTACTTTCTTCATTATTGAGAAATTAATTTCGATAATAAAGGACCGATAATTGAGAAAAGTACATTTATAAATACTCCAGTCCTGTTTTGCAATAACTTCTTTTTATTTTTTTAAAAAGATTGTTTACTTTACGAGCAAGTTTTCGAATGATGTTACAATGACGACGTAACCTAACTTTCTAAGGTTTATTTAAAGAAATGTTCCCTTTTATTAGGGTTATGCAAATCTCACATACACACTTTGTTAAATTTTCTTCCTCAATGATTAATTTTCGTTTATCTTTAGAGTTTGGTTTTTTAACTTCATCCAATAATAGGTAAGTACTTTTTAACTATTGTACTTACTATTCAGCTATATATACAGTTTCTATTTCATTAGGTGAAATATTTGTACGTAGCAGAACTCTAAACTTGTTCTTCGGATGATCACACAATGAATATCCATGCTAAATATATATTACCTCTTTATATATTTTTAGAAATTCTTTGAGCAAAGTCAGAAACATTTGTGTAGATAACATATTTACCTGACTCATATTTCGTCTTTGACCTAATAAGATTAAGTATTGAGTGTTTAAGGAAGCATCTCTCATATAACGGTTTTTATGGAAGATATTTTATGTTGTATAAAACAGAAATATTCATATGATGAGAATAAACCGTAAATATCTCTGCTATATCCTCATTTAATTTATGCATCAGATCATCCAACACAATTATTTTATGGCCTGTTATACCTTGAAGAGACTTTTTATCATAAATAAATTCATGGAAGTCAATCACATCTTTAATCTCGTTAAACTTTTCATGGTAAACATTATAGCACCAGATAAGTTTATTGGGTAGTTTTCGAAAGATATCAACATGTTTTAATATATTTAATAATAAAAATCATTTTCAGCAACCCTTGGAGCCTGCTATTAATTAAGCATCTTGTAGGACTACGGGAACATAAACCTATCAACATCCATCCTTTTCAAGTGCACACACAAGAATGAAAAAGAATATTTTAAAACAAAAAAATATATATGGAAAGAGTTGGTAAATGAAGATAAAAGATAATTTTAATTCAAGATTCTATTAACATTTATAATATTATTACTTAAAAATTATACCAATATATTATTAACATATATAATACTATCACCACTTAACAATATATCATTTTATTAACAAATGTCATGACTTAGCATCAATTTATTAACTTTTTAACATTTATAATATTACATCGTTTTATTAATGTTTATATTATTAGCACTTAACAAAAGTGATAATACAACGTTTTATTAGCATATGTAATATTATCACTTAATATCGTTTTAATAACTTGTTAATATTTATAATATTATTAACATTTATTATATTTTCACTTACAGAAATATTAAACATTACAATCTAACATTTACCATAAGTCCATAGTTTCTTTTAAATCAGTTATACAACGAAAATTTATATAATGAAAAATACCATTACCAGGAATATGTAGAGCTTCGGGGTCCTTAATTTACGGTTTCAATACCTCATTGCTCCATCATTTCTCGAATTCGAGTTGTCAGCCTTCCCCATTATCTTAATGCTTGTGAAGTTGGGATCTTCATTTTTAAAATCCTTATACATTGCAAAGATTATTCCATATGTTTTTTCTATACATTCTTCGAATTTAACTGCTTTTTCAATTTTTGTTTCAAATTCTTCACGAAATTTCAGAAAACCGCCTATGTGTCCTGCTCCCCTGAAAGTATTTATCCACTTCTTTGCAATGGATTCTTATCCTTGCATCTAAAATTGAGTTTCGGAGTTTGATGTATAACTTAATGCAATACGTTTTTCACGTACTATATGTTTTAAATAAGAACAGATTTTGTCTCCAGGTATTTTTGCCTATAATAATTGGGAATCTTGTTCATAACTCCAGAAATGAAGTGTCTCGAAAATTTCTCTCATCTGACAACCCAAGATAAACAATGGCCTATTGTTACTAGGCGCGGAAGTGAAAGAACTAAAATAATGCTAATCGTTTATTTTTTTCTGAAAAGCGAACTTTTTATTTTCATGTTTGATTTCCCAATTTAGAAGTTCAGGAACTCTAACACCCTTGAAGACGCGTTGAGAACCTATCTTGAAAGTAAGAGATACTAGCAGAATCTAATTCTGGGATTCAGAGACATGTTGGTTTTATACGGTCTCCTCTTTCCCTCTCCTTATAGTCATCCTCCCACTTCCCCATAATCCTTCAATCGTGAAGAAATATTACGGTAAATAAAGCTCTTATCTGTAAATACGAACCCAATAGGTTTATTCTTGGTGTCCTAATACACTGAATGGAGACTCAGGTGCTCGTTTTTATTTTCCTTCTCCTTAATCACCATCATTTCCCTAATCATTCTTTTGCGATGAAATATAAAGATAAATATAACCAAGTTCTTATTTGTTAATACGAGCCCAAATTGTTTATATTTGTTATCTTATTCCCCTGAAAAAAGACCTAGGTACTCGTGTTTATTTTCCTTATCTCCTTAATCACCTACCTTCCCTAATCCTTCTATTGTGATGAAATATAAAGATAAATATTACCGAGTTCTTATCTGTTAATACGATCCACAAACTGCCTAACCGTGGCGTCATAACCCCCTGAAAAGAGACACAGTTAACCTGTGGACATTTTCCTTTATTCCTTAATCGCCCTCATTTCCCTAATTCTTCTTTTGTGATAAAATATTAAAGTAATTTCATGTTAGAACACAATCTACCCTGATGTTTTATGACTGA
The DNA here is from genome assembly GCA_009176605.1 of Armadillidium nasatum. Classification (NCBI taxonomy): domain Eukaryota; kingdom Metazoa; phylum Arthropoda; class Malacostraca; order Isopoda; family Armadillidiidae; genus Armadillidium; species Armadillidium nasatum. The sequence goes on from SEYY01000598.1 coordinate 46,232, forward strand.
ATAAATATCTCGATACGCTTATCAGCAAATCTGCTTCCAGACCTACAGCGATTCATAAATCTTATTGGTTAACATGATCCAATTGGCTATCAATTTATACATGACGTCAGAATCACGAATGTTTCTTATTGGAAAAATGAGCCAATCAGCTTCAGTTTAGCAATAGATTCCACGTGGTGTATATCTTTATTATTTAGTTTATATACCATCTTGGTACGAGTAACATGTTACAACTTCGTCGTTATATTGTAACATGGGAAATTAAAATTCTAAAAAGTGACGTTTCTTTACTATATAAAAGAAAACTAGATGGTCATAAATATTTTCAGGTGTATCTTTCCTAGATCAATCAGAGAGTCCACGATTATATATGAGCCCTGAAGAATTAATTGAAATATGAAAACATATTACTGGCTGCATTAGTGATAAATTTAAATCTTATAGTGCAATAAATCAATGGGGAGAAATCATCAGTTTTGGAAAAGAAACCGAAAATAAAAGTCTCACAATGACTTTTCTAAATGCTGTTATAAGAATGTTGTAGGTATAAGAATTTCGCGTAGATTAAGAAATATATATTTACCTACTTCACACGGATTTTGTCTTACAGACGATGTACAATTAAAATATCTAACACATATTCAAAAACTAATTGAAAGAAAATTAAAAGAAAAGAATATGTCAAAACGGCTCATTGTGTTTTATATCAGCAATATTATAAGTTGAAAAGTTTAGATGGTGAACGGACACCATTTAATCATATGATTAGTTCATTAAACATTGAAAAGTTTACTTTTCGTTTCAGAGAACAACGAAGAGAAACTAGTTACTTTAATGATGGCGAATACTTAACTTTGATGTTTCAAACCGTGATCTATTTACTTATGTCACTATAGTCGGAATTGAAAATTTGAAAAAATACATTGCGTATCATGATTTGTGTTACTGGGGTTGTGCAAAAACATGTCGGAACATAATCTTGAAACTACGAAAGTCATCGAACACTAATTGAATCATAAATCAATAAAACATTGTTGAGTATAGACGAATACGAAGACCTCCTCAAATATTTATTCCTTTCGTTGTCTCTACTACGTATACTTCATAACAATTTTTCCGAAAATTAGTAAGTTTTTTTCGATCATTATATATGCGTGTGAAATCTGCGGATGAAGTCTCTGTTCCAACTCGTAATGCAAAAGAAAAATTACCTATTTTATGTGAGGACAATAAAGAACTTAATCACCGAATGCAGCATACGTAGTCTTTGAAAGAGGATTCAGGAACCACAAACTTTGAAATATTGTTACTGGAGAATATAAAGTCTCCTATTCTACAAGGTATTATTGAGAAACCCTCATCTAATAGTGAAAAAACTTTTGTGATTAACGTGATAGTTTTAAGAAGAAAATAACGAAAATATATTATCATAAAGTGCTTACTAAAATTCGCGATGTAACAGATTACAAATTAGCTGATAGTGATAAAAGAAATTTATTAAAATCCATATTAGAGATTATAATTCGTCGTATTACAAAAAATATTCCAGTTTCAATATCTTTTCTTGATGGTGAAGATGTTTGTGATTATTAAAATAATGAAAAATAATATTCATCATGTATGGACATTGTGTTTTCCTGTGCAACCTCCTAACTCTAGCTTGTTATGGTTATATTGACTTTATTTTATAAAATGTTTATTTTAAATGTATATTTAATAAGATTATGAGAAATATATTTTATTAAAAAAATGTATGTGAATGATTATATTGTTAGTAATTACGTAATAAATAAAAAAAAATAAGACATGTAACTTCAATCCCTTTTTGAATTCTTGATATTTCATGTTTTATTTACGTTTAACGTGGATGTTTATGCGTATACACGAGAATGAACATGTGTGTGAGTGTGCGTATGTATTAATCACCTTTTCATGTTTAAGTGATTTACTACTTGAAGTTTTGAAATGTTCAAATAAATTTTTATAAAAAAATATAGAGATTATTGTTTAAGCTAAATAAAAATATTAATTCAGGACGTGAAAGCAAATAAAAAAGAGAAGGTTTGACGTCACAAGAATTTATGGTTACGACTTTATAATATTTTTACCGTAGTATTTGAAAGGGGTAAATATTAACTCTTAAAATAAATTCTCTAAAAGAAAATGTCACGTCATGATGACATCTTGAATGTTTGTGCATGAGTTCGAGCACAGCATTGCCTTATTCCGCGCGTCCGCTAAATAGAGCGACGTTCGGTTGCGTCCCCCCTGCATTATTCCGCGTTTGCCACGCTGACAGCGACAGCGAAGGGGGACTACCCGCAGCTATGGACCTGAAAATCAGTCGGAATCTAAATTTTTTAAACTCCTTCGGAAGGAAAATCACATGATATTGATAACATCATGATGAAAAAATATGTATGTGCACGCGTGTGTGTATGTACACGAACGCACTCATGCGGAAACCAAGTGATCAAGAAAAAAATATTCGACAAAATCAAATTCAAAATGGTTTAAGGAAATCTATGGTAATGAAAACCACATCTTCGAAAATTCAAAATGGATGACAAATCCAAGATGGAGGAAACCATGTGGTCAAATTGAATGACAGAATTTACGTGGTCAAGAGAAAATCTACGAAATTAAAACCATGTGATCAAGAAATCCAATATGGCAATCGCATGACGTCACAGTCTCTTGATAGCCCTCTCATGAGGTCACAGGTCAAGGTGCGTGTGTTTTCGCATGAGCAGGTGATGTCATCACCGAGAGTGCCAGTATCCTGATTGGTTCACGGATGTATTTGGATAGCCAATGAGGCATCGTATGTTGTCTTATCCTCCGTACCATCTTTTCTGACTCTGGCACTACACTCATGCAGAGTGGAATGCCTGGCCTAACTGGATATCACGTGCAACAAAAGTGATAGAAATGTTAGAAAGTGCTAGAAAAAGCAAGACAGTGCTGGCATGACGTCAAAGGGTAAGGTGTGTGAGTGTGTTTTAATATGGGCATGCGCAAGTTACATCATCTTCGAGAGTGCCTGAATCTTGATTCACCCACGGATGTAGCCAAGGAGGCATCGAATGTTGTCTTACCCTCAGTGCCAGCTGTCGCAGACACTGGCACTGCCCTCTTGCAAACGGGAGCGTGATCTTTCAGGGGTGCCACATGCTAGAAAGTGATAGAAAATGCAAAAAAGTGCTAGAAAAGCTAGAGAGTGCTGGAAAAAGCTAGAAATGGCACTCAGGAAAGAGCTTGAGTTAGGCCCTGGCACTAATGCTTGAGTACCAAATGCGTTTTGACACGTGCTTGGTGGAACGTACAAAGGAAAAAGTTGCGTCTGTTAAGGGATTAGCACCATTAATTAGGGGGATTTTCTGTATTATTATCGGATTATCCGATTAATAATCGAATTAAAAATACCTCGCGAAAGACCATGAAAATGGAGGACTACACCCTCTTTTCTCCTCAGAGAGGCTCCTCCGCTTTTTCCCCTAAGAGGGGTTCCGCCCCCTCAAAATTCTTCATGAAAGAGCATGGGTTTTCTCTTCACTTTGTACTGACACACCCTTCGTTTTCTCTCACTTGGAACTTGCATTGGCAACTTTCAAGATTCCGGCCCTACTATATATATATATATATATATATATATATATATATATATATATATATATATATATATATATATATATATATATATAATATATATATATATATATATATATATATATATATATATAATATATATATATATATATATATAT
>SEYY01000599.1:0-22500 GCA_009176605.1 Armadillidium nasatum
TATATATATATATATATATATATATATATATATATATATATATATACAATGGACAGGTTGTCTCCTATTATTTAAATAATAAATATATATAGCAGGTAATCTGCTATTCATATATGGGAGTGTGACAGAGCTGTTGTCTCTTACCCCAAGAATCTGCCTGCTGAGCGGTAACCATTTCTACTGTAAGACAAATTTGCATAGCACGAGACTTTCCTAAAGATTCGGCTTCAAAAAAATAAAGATTCGGCTTCAAAAAAATAAAGATTCGGCTTCAAAAAAATAAAGATTCGGCTTCAAAAAAATAAAGATTCGGCTTCAAAAAAATTAAGATTCGGCTTCAAAAAAATAAAGATTCGGCTTCAAAAAAATAAAGATTCGGCTTCAAAAAAATTAAGATTCGGCAAAGCTGATGGTACTAAACTGATAATACATGAAGCTACAAATCGTATGAAAACGCTGCACTCCTTATATTGCCAGTGTCTTGAAAACAATCTTACATAACTCATTTTATTTGAAAAACGACTTCTAACCAAATAATCACTGATCTTTCTTAAATTCTAATTACAGAAGAGAGGTATTAATGCTTCAAGCACTTAATTCTTTATATATATATATATATATATATATATATATATATATATATATATATATATATATATATATATATATATATATATATATATATATATATATATATATATATATATATAATGGACAGGTTGTCTCCTATTATTTAAATAATAAATATATATAGCAGGTAATCTGCTATTCATATATGGGAGTGTGACAGAGCTGTTGTCTCTTACCCCAAGAATCTGCCTGCTGAGCGGTAACCATTTCTACTGTAAGACAAATTTGCATAGCACGAGACTTTCCTAAAGATTCGGCTTCAAAAAAATAAAGATTCGGCTTAAAAAAATAAAGATTCGGCTTCAAAAAAATAAAGATTCGGCTTCAAAAAAATAAAGATTCGGCTTCAAAAAAATTAAGATTCGGCAAAAGCTGATGGTACTAAACTGATAATACATGAAGCTACAAATCGTATGAAAACGCTGCACTCCTTATATTGCCAGTGTCTTGAAAACAATCTTACATAACTCATTTTATTTGAAAAACGACTTCTAACCTGATCTTTCTTAAATTCTAATTACAGAAGAGAGGTATTAATGCTTCAAGCACTTAATTCTTTATATATATATATATATATATATATATATATATATATATATATATATATATATATATATATATATATATATATATATATATATATATATATATATATATATATATACAATGGACAGGTTGTCTCCTATTATTTAAATAATAAATATATATAGCAGGTAATCTGCTATTCATATATGGGAGTGTGACAGAGCTGTTGTCTCTTACCCCAAGAATCTGCCTGCTGAGCGGTAACCATTTCTACTGTAAGACAAATTTGCATAGCACGAGACTTTCCTAAAGATTCGGCTTCAAAAAAATAAAGATTCGGCTTCAAAAAAATTTAAGATTCGGCTTCAAAAAAAATAAAGATTCGGCTTCAAAAAAATAAAGATTCGGCTTCAAAAAAATTAAGATTCGGCAAAGCTGATGGTACTAAACTGATAATACATGAAGCTACAAATCGTATGAAAACGCTGCACTCCTTATATTGCCAGTGTCTTGAAAACAATCTTACATAACTCATTTTATTTGAAAAACGACTTCTAACCAAATAATCACTGATCTTTCTTAAATTCTAATTACAGAAGAGAGGTATTAATGCTTCAAGCACTTAATTCTTTATATATATATATATATATATATATATATATATATATATATATATATATATATATATATATATATATATATATATATATATATATATATATATATATATATATATATATATATACAATGGACAGGTTGTCTCCTATTATTATTTAAATAATAAATATATATAGCAGGTAATCTGCTATTCATATATGGGAGTGTGACAGAGCTGTTGTCTCTTACCCCAAGAATCTGCCTGCTGAGCGGTAACCATTTCTACTGTAAGACAAATTTGCATAGCACGAGACTTTCCTAAAGATTCGGCTTCAAAAAAATAAAGATTCGGCTTCAAAAAATTTAAGATTCGGCTTCAAAAAAATAAAGATTCGGCTTCAAAAAAATTAAGATTCGGCAAAGCTGATGGTACTAAACTGATAATACATGAAGCTACAAATCGTATGAAAACGCTGCACTCCTTATATTGCCAGTGTCTTGAAAACAATCTTACATAACTCATTTTATTTGAAAAACGACTTCTAACCTGATCTTTCTTAAATTCTAATTACAGAAGAGAGGTATTAATGCTTCAAGCACTTAATTCTTATATATATATATATATATATATATATATATATATATATATATATATATATATATATATATATATATATATATATATATATATATATATATATATATATATATATATATATACAATGGACAGGTTGTCTCCTATTATTTAAATAATAAATATATATAGCAGGTAATCTGCTATTCATATATGGGAGTGTGACAGAGCTGTTGTCTCTTACCCCAAGAATCTGCCTGCTGAGCGGTAACCATTTCTACTGTAAGACAAATTTGCATAGCACGAGACTTTCCTAAAGATTCGGCTTCAAAAAAATAAAGATTCGGCTTCAAAAAAATAAAGATTCGGCTTCAAAAAAATAAAGATTCGATTCGCTTCAAAAAAATAAAGATTCGGCTTCAAAAAAAAAAGATTCGGCTTCAAAAAATAAAGATTCGACTTCAAAAAAATAAAGATTCGGCTTCAAAAAAATTAAGATTCGGCAAAGCTGATGGTACTAAACTGATAATACATGAAGCTACAAATCGTATGAAAACGCTGCACTCCTTATATTGCCAGTGTCTTGAAAACAATCTTACATAACTCATTTTATTTGAAAAACGACTTCTAACCTGATCTTTCTTAAATTCTAATTACAGAAGAGAGGTATTAATGCTTCAAGCACTTAATATATATATATATATATATATATATATATATATATATATATATATATATATATATATATATATATATATATATATATATATATATATATATATATATATATATATATATATATATATATATATACAATGGACAGGTTGTCTCCTATTATTTAAATAATAAATATATATAGCAGGTAATCTGCTATTCATATATGGGAGTGTGACAGAGCTGTTGTCTCTTACCCCAAGAATCTGCCTGCTGAGCGGTAACCATTTCTACTGTAAGACAAATTTGCATAGCACGAGACTTTCCTAAAGATTCGGCTTCAAAAAAATAAAGATTCGGCTTCAAAAAAAAAAATTTTAAGATTCGGCTTCAAAAAAATTAAGATTCGGCAAAGCTGATGGTACTAAACTGATAATACATGAAGCTACAAATCGTATGAAAACGCTGCACTCCTTATATTGCCAGTGTCTTGAAAACAATCTTACATAACTCATTTTATTTGAAAAACCGACTTCTAACACTGATCTTTCTTAAATTCTAATTACAGAAGAGAGGTATTAATGCTTCAAGCACTTAATTCTTTATATATATATATATATATATATATATATATATATATATATATATATATATATATATATATATATATATATATATATATATATATATATATATATATACAATGGACAGGTTGTCTCCTATTATTTAAATAATAAATATATATAGCAGGTAATCTGCTATTCATATATGGGAGTGTGACAGAGCTGTTGTCTCTTACCCCAAGAATCTGCCTGCTGAGCGGTAACCATTTCTACTGTAAGACAAATTTGCATAGCACGAGACTTTCCTAAAGATTCGGCTTCAAAAAAATTAAGATTCGGATTCGGCTTCAAAAAAATTAAGATTCGGCAAAGCTGATGGTACTAAACTGATAATACATGAAAGCTACAAATCGTATGAAAACGCTGCACTCCTTATATTGCCAGTGTCTTGAAAACAATCTTACATAACTCATTTTATTTGAAAAACGACTCAATCTCAATCTCCACCTCAGGGTTCACTTTTGCCTTCGTCTCCACCTCCACCTCCACCACAAATTCGAACTACACATCAGCCTTCACTTCTTCTTTCGTCTCAACATACTCAACCTAATTCAAATTCAAAGTTGACCTTCACCTCAACGTCAACCTACGGATAAATTTCTGCATCAGTCTCAACCTCCACCTCAACCTCAGCCATCAATTCTGCCTTCGTCTTCAGCTCCACCTTAACCTCAACGTTCGCCTTCTGGATACGCATATGAGCTTATTATTATTATTTTCTTTTTTGGTAGGTCTGCCTATTAATTATCTTTGTCCAAAAAAAAAAATTACTAAAATTAACTGTAATTTACCAAAATACATTGTTCAAAAAATACATATTTTGTATTAAGATAACAATCAATAACCTTTCTTGTGATTTTCAACAATATACTAACTGTCAATAGTGTATTAGAATATTTAAATGTATAATTTGATGAATTTATGATTCAAATGGTAGGGTGAATGTCTCCCGTGCTTGAGGACGACGGTTCGATCCAACTTGCGGATCCTAGGTATACACTTCCTAGAAAATTTCCTCTCCTAGAATTGGGCAATGCCCGTGAGATGTGAACTTAATAATAAAAAAATTTAAAAATTAAGAAAAAAAGTCTGGATTGTTCTTTTTTATTCTAAAAGGCAGGATATGAACCTCTCAGTTAGAAATAATAAACTAATAATACGTTATATATATATATATATATATATATATATATATTATATATATATATATATATATATATATATATATATATATATATATATATATATATATATATATATATATATATATTATTTTCAAGTATAGAATATTTACATTATTCAAAATTGTTACCTTTTTTTTTACTGTTTAACAAAATTCAATTTTGTTTTTAAAAAAATTTCACATCTGTAAAATTATGAATTTTGTTTAGAAATAATTTTTCTTCACATAATTATGTTACGGTTATGCTCAAAACACAAGAAGACCATCTTTTAATTAATTTATTTTCGGAAAAAAATCTTTGTGCGATGCTTTAGTAGATTGGTTATATATAAATAAGAATATTTTGATAATAGTTTCCATGGTTTCTCTATGTAATAACCGAAGGTCAACTTTTTTTGGCAAGTAATTCCTCTGAGTACGCATGGCTTGCCTTAAATTAATAGGATAATAAAAGATTTTCTTCATAATAACTATTAAAAAAAAGGATTAAAATTTTTTTTTTTTCATTTTATAAAGATTTTATTTCTTTTGGGAAACATTAAATGGAGCAATTTATTTGTCAAATAAGCAAAATATAAATATTTTTAATAAACATACATGTGCGCGCGCGCACACACATACAAAACACACACACACACACCACACACACACACATATATATATATATATATATATATATATATATATATATATATATATATATATATATATATATATATATATATATATATATATATATATATATATATATTATATATATATATGCTAAAAATGTCTTTTTAAAGGTTATCGAAAACCCTTTTATTTTCATTTATATCTTTAAAATATTTATGTATATTCTATGAACCCAAAAAAGACCTTGAATCTCTCTGCATATAAAACAATAAAAGATGTCCGTCCTTTAATGCATACTTAAAGGGGCAAATTACTTTTCCATTTCATATATATATATATATATATATATATATATATATATATATATATATATATATATATATATATATATATATATATATATATATATATATATATATATATATATATATATATATATATATATATATATATATATATATATATATAAACTAGAATTTAGATGTTTATGAAAACGAACATAGTAGCAACAAATTTGTATCTGAAAATAAATTTCTTTTTCAAACCTTTTTTTAAATAAGTTTAATTTAGAGATCAGAATTAGGCTCTGTTGAGTAATTTCTAATTTCCAAAAATATGCATCATAATATATTATTAAAATACGATCCGTAAGTTAAGTTCTCTTTCGTGCAGTTCAGCAATTTCAGTACACGGTAAATGTTTTATTTAAAACATTAATCTTCTAAATTGATGTTCACAATAAGATGAAGTGGCTATTTCGCATGCTTAGATTCTTCTCCTCACTTTAATTATGGCCGACATTTTCAGTTTTTCAAACAACCAAATAGAAAAAAAATATATCAGTCGGAAAAAGCTTAATTTAGTTATTTATTTATTTTCTTTTATTCACTTTGTACCGTGTCTTAACGGTATGATGATTATTAACTCACGTGCTTGATGGCGCAGGTTTGATCTCGTTTGCTATTTCAAAACAAAAGTTACGTTGTACTTCAGAGTCCACTTAAAAATTTATTTAATTATTTTTTTGTTTTTGTTTTTTTCAAATTTAACAAACCGCCATAGAAGATATTTTTTATTTCAGAATTGTTTATGCTTGAAGTTTTGAAACTGTTAAAGCAATGTTTTCCCATAAATATATGTAGAATGTAGTTACAGTAACGAATTCTGACGAATATTTATTGCAACGACTTTTATTTTTCACTTAGGCTTTTGGAATAAGACATTCATATATTCAAAACGGAATTGAATTAGTATCAAGAAGTTTCATACATACATAGAATTCGCAAAAGCTCTCAAGAAAAATTTGTTTTAGAGATGAATATATTCGGAAGAGTTTGGTATTTGAAAAAAAGCCAACCATTTTAAAAATTTTTAACTTCACAGATTATTTAACTGAAAAATAAAATAAAATAAAAGAATTCGTTAAAAAAAAAGTCATCCTAATACGTACCCAATGTCAGTACTGATATTAACTTCAATTTAATACCTCATTAATCTTCTTTACCAACAAATGAGTCTGAAACACTATATGAATAAATGATTAATCCGACTATTCTTTCAAAAGGATTATATCCATTAGAAGTACACCCACACATACTCATTTAATTATTGGAGTAGGCGTGTTGAAATTTCGAAAAATTATTATTAGCGCTTTAGAAGTAATAGTAATAATCCTCATTAAAAGCGAGAATCTCCGAAGAATAAAGCGAAACTAATTAGGCTTGTCCAAATATATATATATATATATATATATATATATATATATATATATATATATATATATATATATATATATATATATATATATATATATATATATATATATATATATATATATATATATATATATATATATATATATATTATTATATATTTCGTAGGGTGGTGCCCGCCGCAATTCTCTCACAAACATACCCATTCCTACCTTTCAACTCCTTTCACCACCGCCCTCCATTTCACTCTGTCCTTCTCAAATCTACTACCCCCTTCGAAACTCAAATTCCTTCCACCCACCTCAGATATAAGTATATTGCCCACCATTCTGTCCTCATTCATTCGACACATAAGTCCAAACCATTTTAAAACACCCTCCTCCGCTCGCATGAACCCCTTCTCCCCAGATTCGAAAAAAAAATTCAGCCGGATTAAACCTAAAAAATAGTCAGGAAAGATTGTGAGGAGGACTGACATCGATTTGGGGAGTTCACGGGGCTTCCAGGGGCCCCTACCCCTGACTTGAGTTCAATTTCAACTGGTTAAACCCCCTAAAAAGGTGTCAGGAAAAAGAGTGAGGTTGATTTGAACGAAATGATTTGCAATTGGAAATCAAAATCCCGTCAGGCTTATGTCAGTCGTTCGTGCTGCCCATACTAATATATATATATATATATTATTATATATATATTATATATATATATATATATATATATATATAATATATATATATATATATATATATATAATAATATATATATATATATAGGACCTTGTCACTTTTCAAAGAATCATTTTCAATTTTAATCTAAAGTCATTGACATTTGTAAACGAACAATTCTAAATATATTAAAGTTTAAAATTTTTTTGGTGAAGCTCATATATATATATATATTATATATATATATATATATATATATATATATATATATATATATATATATATATATATATATATATATATTATATATATATATATATATATATTTCTTTCACGAATTCATTTATAGCCTATTAATATGATTATTGATATTATTATTTAATTTTTCTAGCATACTTTGTTCGACTTATCATAACCTGAACGACCAAAGTTTGCCGTGTAATACAGGCCTAACTGATTGATGGAACGGTACCGTTCGATATATATATATATATATATATATATATATATATAATATATATATATATATATATATATATATATATATATATATATATATATATATATATATATATATATATATATATATATATATATTGCATTTATTTGAGATACACCGAATATCTATTTTCAAATTTTAGGGAATAGAAATGCGAAGTTTTTAAAAAATTTAGGAGGCTAATGCAAACATTACATACTGCTAGTAATTTGTCACTTTTTTTATTATAATTGTGTAATAAGAGTCATCAGAAATTGAATACATGAAAAATATACAATTTCTCATGTTTCCAGGATGCAATACGAACACACACTCTTACACAAATTTCTCCAGCCTTTTTCCATAATATTCCCCCTTTTGAAAGAGGAGAATTTTGTTCATTTATTGAAATACATTTGAAAGCATTATTAATAACTGGAATCAATTGTTGAAAGGTTATGCCTCAAAAATTAATTTTACAGCTCTATCAGTATTTAGTCTGGTACCTTTCTAATAGTAGGTCAAACCGGCATCACTAACTCACAATAGAATGAACTCTCCTCTTGTGTGATTAGTTCGTAACTTTGTCTTTTCTCAACTGACTTTGAGTACGATGCTGCCAACTGAGATATATAATAACAGTAATGTGCTTGCAATGTACTTTATATTCTCTGTATCATATTATTCGAGATTGAAAATATAATATCATAACGATTTATCTGTAAATAAATAAATAAATAACAATATTTCAATCAGATTCTAAAACGTAAAAACAATAGTCATCTGTGGTTATGAATAATTAATAAAATGTAGTGATTATTTTTAACCACTTTTCCTTTTCGGTTGTTGGTGGGAAGAAGATATTGACGGTCTAATTTATGGAAACGTCATCGAATTTTTTAACTTATCAGATCAAAGAACGATATAATATATATATATATATATATATATATATATATATAATATATATATATATATATATATATATAATATATATAATATATATATATATATATATATATATATATATATATATATATATATATATATATATATATATATATATATATATATATATATATATATATAGCTTTAAGCTAACTCAATTTCAAAATTTAATTAATTATCAATTCCATACTAATAAAATGTTAAGCCAATTAATGAGTATCATCGATTACGAAATATGGCGAAATTTTAGATAAAAAAATAAGGTAAAAGAATCTCCCTTCAAGGATGAATATATTGCTTAAGTTTCTCAATTACCTAAAGGAAACAAGGCATTTTAAACTTTTGACAAGCGAAAATAATGATTAATTATTGTTTGCAATAATGATGCCTTTACTGATTTTGGATCTAAAAATTGGGCTCATGTTGCATTATTATGATTAACCCTAACTATTATGGATAGCATATATATATATATATATATATATATATATTATATATATATATATATATATATATATATATATATATATATATATATATATATATATATATATATATATATATATATATATATATATAATATATATCATTCCCACTTTCGTGGGGTGGTGCCCGCCACAATTCCCTCACAAACATATCCATTCCTACCTTTCATCCCTTTTCACCACCGCCCTCCATCTCACTCTGTCCTCCGCAAGTCTACTACCCTCTTCGAAACTCAGATTCCTTCCATCCAAAATTTCTAACTCCATCCATCCATCTCCACTTTGGTCTTCCCCTCCCCCTACTCCCATCCTCCTCTGATCTAAGTATCTTGCCCACCATTCTATCCTCATTCATTCTACACATATGTCCAAATCATTTTAGCACAACCTCCTCCGCTCTATCCACTACACCTCTCTTCCATCTAACCATCTCGCTTATTCTTTCATTTCTAATCCAATCAATGCTTCTCAATTTCCATATCGTTACAAACCTTTCATCTCAAAGACATTCAAATTTTCCTCTCCCGAGCATTTATCATCCATGTTTCACACCCATACATTACTGAAGGCAACCACATACATTCAAACATTATCTTTAATTCTTTCGAAATTTTTCCTTTCCTTTTTTAAGTCCCCAACACTTTCATTCTCTCTACCCTCTATTCTTTATTTCCTTTTCCATCCCCCCTTACCTTCCACCAACATTCCTACATATTTGAATTCATCTACCTCTTCAAGTTTCCTTCCCCCCACTTCTACACCTCCCCATTCCTCCCTCCACATCTCCTCATCCCCACCTCCAATCCTCATAACTTTACTTTTCGCTGGATTGACTTTCAATCTCATGTCCTTTGTTTGCAATGGTAGCCGCAATATTTTTTTAACATTAATTTATCCAACATTTGCAATCTTCAATCCAATTTCCCCTTTGTTTAACAACTCTTCTCTTGCAGACCTCGCCTCTCATTCTTGACCGAAACTCAGGTGCTTAACTTTCTGATAGCAAACTCTTTTCTGTTTCCTTTTACTGCCTCTATCCTCAATTTTCATGTAAAGGCGGTAGTTGTGCATATGTGAGCAAAGATGTTTTTTTTTTCTCGTGTCTCTAATTTGGATCTTCCGAATTTCCACTAAATTTTTTCCCACTGAAAACAATCAATTTCTGACGTTTTTCTGAGTAAATAAAGGTTTGAAAGTTATTTGGAGTCAAACTTCAAAATTAAAATGAACAGAAGTGGAAAACCACTGGTCGAATTGACCTGAAAATTTAATTGCATATTCTCAGCCTTAATTAAAAGAAACTGAACTTGGCGATTTTTGATATCTGCTATAGAAAAAAAAAAAGTTATAGCATTTTGAATTATTTTTTTTATTTATTTTTTTTTAAAAAATAAATAAATAAATAAATTTACACTTCCGGACAAAAAAAAAAAAACTTCATTAAAAGTTTTTTATTTTTGGCAGGTGTTCACATGAGGCACAGAGCTACAACTTTTATTTAATACACTATTAAGTGCTATTTATTCTCTTCTATATATAGCCTTTCAAAGTTTGAAAATTTTAAAATTTCTTCGAAAATTGGCTTTTTTGAGAAGCTATATCTCGAATCCAACAAATACCATTGAATGATGTATTGAGAGAAAGTTGTAGCCCTGTCACTCCTCTATACACGCACCAAAAATGAGAATTTGGCAGCGTGTAGTTTTTTTTTTCTTTAATTTTTTGTTCTTAAGTGTAGGGAAAAAAAATGTAAAAAATTTTTTTTTTGAAAGTTGGTCAGAAAATGGCAGAGAACGAAACTCTGTTAAAAGCTTTTGTAACCAATAGATTTTTGAATATTCATTCCAATTTTCAGATTATCCGAATAGTGGTTTGGCCACTATATTTATTTGAAAAAGGAGTAAATTTTCAAAAAAAGAACTTTTTGAACGTTACAGGTACATAAAAACGCTAGAAATGAAGTTCACGCGTTGTATCTCAAATAATATATACTGCAAGGTATAGGTACTTTTTAAGACAAATTTTTAAAAAATATGAAATTTTCCTAATTTTCAGTAATTGTTATAGTTTACATTGTCTCCATTTTATATAATCATAATGAATATTTCAAAAACTTCATATGAAGAATAAACAAGAACTGAATATGCAAGATATTTGGAAACAGCTTATTAAATAACAGAAACTGAAAGATATCTTTAAAAATAGTATTCCATAACATGTTATAGAAAATAATGAAGTATATATATTATTACATTAGAACATGGAATTAAAAAAATGCAACTGTTTAATCGAGAAACTGATACACAAAATTGCAAGTACATTATAACAAATAGTACATATAGAAAATATGGAATATTAAAAACAAAAAAATAGATAGTATTCAGGAAAGCATATTCAAGAGCAAAATATCGAAAATTTCTAAACCTTTAATTAAAAAAAAAAAAAAAATTCAAGCTTACCACAACAAATCTCTTAATGCCACTACACTTTTTTTCGCTCTTAAAATAATAATTTTTAAAAAAGTATTCTTAAATCTACGTTAAGAGTAATTGAAGAGTGTCGAGAATTCATTTGTTTAGGTGAGAATCATGAAATATTAATAAAACAGTCTCGAAGAGCTTGAAAAGAATTCAACACTATCCTCGACACATATCTCATCGTTTTTATAAAACCTACTCTACACATCTCACATCTTTTCTATTAAACCTAATGATCATTAGAAGATTTTAGTTAAGTTAATTATTTTTCAATGTTCAGTTTTAAAAAGGCTATAGAATTTTTTTTTATTTTTATTTTTTTTTAATTTTTTGTATAGCAATTTGTCAGAAAAAGATACTTCTTAGCGCAAAAACGCTGTTCGAGGGCAGCATGTGACTTGCAGAGAATAATTGAGGTAAATCTAGTGTAGTTTCCTAACTTTCCTTATATATATATATATATATATATATATATATATATATATATATATATATATATATATATATAATATATATATATATATATATATATATATATATATATATATATATATATATATATATTATATCGCTATTACAATGGATACCACTCTTTTAAACTCTCCCGTCGCATACTCCTCCATTGAGAAGGGCTCGTGCGACATGCCTTTCTACACACACTCATCCTTTCTTTGTCCAACTCTCCGACCCCAGACTTAACCGCTATGCTCAATCTTACATGTACTCTACTGGTATAGTCTGGAACACATTCCCTTCATCTACTTTCCTAACTTCCTATGAAATACACACCTTTAAATACCGTGTATCGAGACATGTCGGCCTTATAAATTGACCTGATATCTGACTTACTCTCTAACTCTGGTGGTAATTTAGTAGACCAATGTAAAAAAAAAAGATAGATTAAGTAGGCATGCACTCAGTATACACCGATTTTAAATAAATATATAAAAAATAAATTATATAAATAAATAAATAGATAATGATAATAATAATAATAATAATAATAATAATAATAATAATAATAATAATAATAATAATAATAATAAATTTAAAAGTAAATTTAAAGCACTTAAAAAAAATTCCACATATTTTAAAAAAATAATTATAAGGTAAAATGCAATATTTTTCTCATTAGCTGCTAAAAGAAAGGAGCTTACTAAAGAATAACCAAAATTAATGTGACGCAGAGTTATTGGAGCTTAGAGAAGAGGGTGGAGAAAAAAAAGAGGGGAAAAGAGAGAGTGAGGGAGGAAGGAGGAAGAGAGAGAGAGAGAGAGAGAGAGAGAGAGAGAGAGAGAGAGAGAGAGAGAGAGAGAGAGAGAGAGAGAGAGAGAGAGAGAGATTCGAAGTAAGAAACTGTAAAGAATGTTCGATATCGAAAATAAGATATTAAGAGTGAGTCGAGCAACTGATCTAAAGATTTAAGAAAGAATATTCATTTAAATTGTTGAGTAAAAAAAGGAATTAAATATTGAGGATAGAAACTACTAAGTGGATGATCCAGTGAGACCAATGGAGAGAGAGAGAGAGAGAGAGAGAGAGAGAGAGAGAGAGAGAGAGAGAGAGAGAGAGAGAGAGAGAGAGAGAGAGAGAGAGAGAGAGAGAGAGAGAGAGAGAGAGAAGAGGAAAGAACGAGTCTATAGAACGAAAAAGAGGATGAGACAGTCACTGACTGAACCATTGGAGGAACAATGGCTAAAAATAGAAGGCTGAAATCGGAAGATGGAACCAAAGTTGGGTGAAGCAAAGAGAGCAAAAATTGAAAGGCTAAATTTATTCAAGGGATGCAGTAGGTTTCCGTCCCCTCCAAATGATCACGTTGAGAATAGCAAAACAAAAGTATATTTCAACTTTCATAATTACGTTTTTCATTGTCAAATTTAGTATAAAAACATTGGTATATGATTATTATTATTATTATTATTATTATTATTATTATTATTATTATTATTATTATTATTATTATTATTATTATTATTATTATTATTATTATTATTTTATTAGTAACTTACTATTTATTGTATTTCTATTTAATGAATTAAAAGGAAAAACTGTGTTTGCCGTAGCACTCCCTTTTCAGGGAGCTGGACAGCCACAGTATCATTATCATTGTATTTAGTAATCTAGCAACTAGTATAAAACATAAAACCTATGCATGTATGTACTATTTTTGAATATAACTTTGGAAAATTGATATTATTATTATTATTATTATTATTATTATTATTATTATTATTATTATTATTATTATTATTATTATTATTATTATTATTATTATTATTATTATTATTATATTATTATTATTATATATTATTATTATTATTATTATTATTATTATTAATATTATTATTATTATTATTATTATTATTATTATTTATATTATTATTATTATTATTATTATTATTATTATTATTATTATTATTATTATTATTATTATTATTATAAGCAATAATTAATTATTTTTGCTCATTTTTAAAAAATTATTATTATTAGTAGTAGTAATAGTAGTAGTAGTAACGTACTTTCAGGTCTTTATAAAAGTGAAATAATTTCTCCTAAGTTAAAATGAGAATTGTTATTATTTGGTAAACAATATTGTGGGTAATATTTAAGAGAAAACTTCAGTTCTCGAGTTCTAAAGATGTCAAGAGAATGTATTATGCTAAGCGTATTTTTTAATATAAGTTTCTTTTCTTCTTATTTAAGTATTCAGATAAAGTCTAATTTGATTTTTTTAAAAATTGGAAAATAATGTAAAGACATATTTCCAAGGTAAAATTTAGAGTAGCAAAAATATACTTTGTACATGTTAGTCGTTTTGTACAGTCGTGAACAGAAGTTCGTTCCTATTAAGCTGGAAATAAATATTTATATAAAATGGAGATCATTTCATAAAAGCTATTTTGAATAAAAAGTGAATAAAAAAAATATGAACTTTGCACTGAGATGATCTCCATTTTATATAAATATTTATTTAGTCGAACTTCTGTACATGTTAGTCGTTTAGTGTAATCTTGTCCGGTTTAATGTTATGAGAATGAAACTGAGTTAATAAACCTTTAAAAGAGAAAAAATATAACGAAGCGTTAGATTATGATTTTTGACATAAAAATTAAAAATAAAATTGAAAAAATATAATTTTTTTTTTCAATAGAACTTATTTTTAATATAAGATATAAATTCTAAATTGGCATTTTACAGTGTTTGTATGTTGCTTTCTTAAATAGTTACACTTATATCGAACTTGTTTGTACTTCTGCTTGAAATGATATAGTTAGAAATACAACTTTAACATCCAATTCTACAATGATTTTTTTCTAGTACAAATCTGGGTATATATATATATATATATATATATATATATATATATATATATATATATATATATATATATATATCTAATATAATATATATATATATATATATATATATATATATATATATATATATATATATATATATATATATATATATATATATATATATATATATATATATATATATATATATATATATATATATATATATATATATATATATATATATATGGGACAGGATCAAAAACTGATCACGATATTTACCATAATAAATTCACCTTTCGTAGATTTCTGTTCTTCATTTATCAAAGAGTATTATTAAAAATTCATATTTCATTCTTTTCTCATTTATATTTAATCATATATATATTTTTTTCTTTTTTTTTTATGAAATATATATATATTTTTTCTTTTGGAAAGAATAGCCATCTATTATTTTTCTTTTATATTGTCTTTCTCTTCATGGGTTACAAGCCTTTTTTCACACCGTAATCTCAAAATTACACATGAAATAAAGCGCTACTGACACAACGAGAGAAAGAGCGCACATAGCTGAGCGCTCACACTACAAACTCAGTTTTTTTTTTTTTTCTTTCTTTTTTTTTTGAGGTTGACTCTCTTTTGTACGTCTTTCTTCCCTCTCTTTCGTTACTCCCTCCTGCCTGCTGGGGAGAGAGAGAGGAGAATCCCTTTCCTTTACTTCTTTTTCGTTTTCCTCTCCGTTTCTCACTCATCACCCCTCCCTTCCCCTCCATTTCAAGTCGTCCCTCACTCTCCAATCCCTCCCTTCCCCTCTAATTTCCACACCCGCTCTCTTCCCAACTGGATGCTGCAGAATCAATACGCCTCTTAGATCCCCCTTTCCCTCGCTTCTCGCCTACTATATATATATATATATATATATATATATATATATATATATATATATATATATATATATATATATATATATATATATATATATAATCAATTAACGATTTGTCTGTGTAAAAGATTTAAGAGATCTTTTTCAACAAAAAGAGATTAAAGAAAGACTCAAAATAGTTTAAAGATAATATCTATTTTCCATATAATAATGATTGCTCAGAACAGTATATATATATATATATATATATATATATATATATATATATATATATATATATATATATATATATATATATATATATATATATATATATATATATATATATATATATATATATAAAAAATTAAAAAAAGAAGAAAAAAAAAAAAAAAAAAAAAAAAAAAAAAAAAAAAAAAAAAAAAAAAAAAAAAGAAAAAAATTAAAAATAAATAAATAAATAAATAAATAAATAAATAAATAAAGAATATAAATAGGTAGAAAAAAAAAAGATGATTAGTGATGAAGAAAAATTGATAAAGAAAATCAAAAGAAATTTCTTTTTTCAGATTTTGAGAAAAGATTATTTATTCATATATATATATATATATATATATATATATATATATATATATATATATATATATATATATATATATATATATATATATATATATATATATATATATATATAGGCTTGTGTATGTTGCGTAGGGGTTTGTCTCTTAGCATTGACATGATGACTTTTTCTTTTTACAACAAAATCTAAAAGATCATGAAAGAGACGTTGCAAAGAAGATAAGCTTATATCTTAGGAAATATTTCAAAACTAGCAGATATTATATATATATATATATATATATATATATATATATATATATATATATATATATATATATATATATATATATATATATATATATATATATTATATATATATATATATATATATATATATATATATATATATATAATATATATATTATATATATATATATATATATATATAATATATATATATATATATATATATATATTATATATATGGGATCCTATATTCATTCATTATTCTTTTAAATTAAATGAAATTCAAAAATATTATTTATCAGAATCTATAAACTTTTGGATTGGTCTAGTGGTTAAAAGGTCTATGGTTTGATATTATAATTCTTAGTGGTCTAGTGGCAGAATGTTAACCTATTGTCCAAAATGTTGCTGGTTCGAATTTCATTGCTCAGTATGTATATGCATAATAATAAACAGAATATACATGATAATATATAAGGTGTATACTCATAATAATGAAGAATACCCTCTCGAACGTATTGTGACAGGTCTAGCAAACCAATAACCATCATCTACCTGCTCAAGAAACTCTTTGTCTTGCCTCGGAACCCTAACCAACCTCCATTCAACGACCACGGTGGAAGGGTTTCGTCCAAGACTATTGACAAGTGCGTGCACTTAACAGGAGTATGGTGAAAAAAAATCTATAGAGAAACAACATGTCTCGTGACATAACTTACCTTTGGGAGTTTGAATGGAAAATTAAATTTTTGAAAAGAACATGGTTTGAATATAAACGACAGGATCGGATCATGCGAGAGAAGCCGAGAGCAAGGGCGACAGGACTAGCAACCCGATCATGTAATTAGACTTCTTTCTGCTTGCAACAACTCCAAGATCAGCAATGAAAATCATAACTCATAAAAGCATGATCTTTTGGAGAGTACTTGGAAAGGTTGCTTTGAGATTCCATGGAGACAATGAAAGAATGTAAATCCTACCTGGAAGTTTAAATAAAACTCCAGGACTAGCATTAAGACTGACGAACCGAAAATCATGTTTTTTGTAGCACTTTAAGGGGGGGGGGGACTTTTAAGAGCAGATAAACAAATATGCTGACGTTGTGGAGATCTTTCCTTGAATATATATATATATATATATATATATATATATATATATATATATTATATATATATATATATATATATATATATATATATATATTATATATAGTATATATATATATATTTATATTAGAGGTGGACCGGATATCCGCATCATTTTTTCAATATCCGCAAATTGGATATCCGCAACCGCATACGCATCCGCGGATAGTAAAAAATACCACTTGTTTCAACATTGAAAGTTGTGTTAACAAATGTTATTAAGTCTAAGGGAGTTTCAAGGATGACTGAAACATTAATGAAGGAGATGAACGACAGATTTGAAAACCTGGAAAATGATGATGCTTATACAATTGCAACCTTTTTAGATCCTAGGTACAAAACAAAATTTTTTAAACCACTTGTTTCTCAGAATGTTAAAATCAAATTAGGATGCTTATGCTATGAGATGATAGAAACAGCTGAAATATCGCCTTCAAGGAAAAGCAAAAGCTGTCAGATACAAAAGAAACAAAATCTGTTAGCTTAAGCATTGCTAAATCAATGAAAGATCTTCTAGCTTCCAGCAGCGATGAAGAATCACAGTCAGAAGTGTCAAAGGATACAATATCGATTATTGAAAATTATCTGAAACTCCACGTTTGGAGGCAGATAAAGACCAACTGGTTTGGTGGAGAGATAATTGCAAAAGTTTCCCTTTTCTTGCTGAGCTGGCAAGGACTTATTTAGCATGTCCTTCAACTAGTGTTGCTAGTGAGCGTCTTTTCATTGGAGCAGGCCTCATTTACGACGAAAAGCGAACCAAACTTTCACCTGAAGAGCCCAAAAGCTTTTATTTCTAAAAAATAACTTACCAATTATTAACTTCAAATGGAATATGTGAAACTGTGAAGTGTGAAGGTAATACTGAATTACTGGCAATAATATATATATATATATTATATATATAATATATATATATATATATATATATATATATATATATATATATATATATATATATATATATATATATATATATATAACTTTTTCCAAATGGGTGGAGGTTAGGGAAAAGAGGTTGGTGAGGTGTTCAAGAGTTGGGTCCCCGTCCCACACTCTGGTAACATAGATTCTGGATATTATATTTAAAATTAAAAGAATCTATGGCAAAACTCTTAAAAAATTAAACTATCCGCATCCGCAATTGAATATCCGCAACTGCATCCGCATCCGCGGATAGTAAAAAAATTAAAAATGAAAATATAAAAATCTATATATATATATATATATTATATATATATATATATATATATATATATATATATATATATATATATATATATATATATATATATATATATATATAATATATATATATATATATATATATATATAATATATATATATATATATATATATATTATATATATATATATATATATATATATATATATATATATATATATATATATATATATATATATATATATATATATATATATATATATATATATATATATGTGTGTGTGTGTGTGTGTGTGTGTTTTGTGTTTGTGTATGAGTTTGTGTCTGTGTATTTATGTATGTGTATTTAAGGGGTCAAATTTTCAATACTAGGTAATTTAACAAGAAGCAAGACTGAATCGGGAACAAAAACATTTCTTGGGCGAAGTTTGAGCAAAAAACAGGAGTAAAAACGTATTTTTTTAACAATAAAGTTATAAAGAGATTCAGAGCCTAAAGCGGAGCCGCAGCGAGACAGTTTTAAGATGATAGAGCCGCAGCCCGCAGCCCGCAGCCCGCAGCCACGTATTTTTAAATTTGAACTAACAAAAGAAAGAATTGTGGATCCGCATCCTAGCAAAAAAAATAAAAAAAAAAAAAAAAAAAAAAAAAAAAAAAAAAAAAAAAAAAAAAATAAAAAAAAAAAATATATATATATATATATATATATATATATATTATATATATATATATATATATATATATATATATATATATATAATATATATATATATATATATATATTAAAATGAAAAATAAATAAAATGTTATTATGGTAGAGGACATGCGAGTTTATATATTTTTGTGTTCAGTGACGTACTTCACCTTTGAGTGTCTGTTGCGTATCTTTGCAATGAACTTTTTTATTATATATATATATATATATATATATATATATATATATATATATATATATATATATATATATATATATATATATATATATATATATATATATATATATATATATATATATATATATATATATATATATATATATATATATATATATATATATATATATATATATATATATATATATATATATATATATATATATATATATATATATATATATATATATATATATATATATATATAAAGTGATATATTAGTTCATAACTGCATATTGTGTTTCCAGTGTTAAAACCCAATGTATAACAGAAGCCACTTGGGAATAGGTTTTTTAGGTTATGTAGTGGAATCTTTATCAACTTTTCCGTCGTTGTCTTCAAGTTTGTTTCTATTATTATTATTATTATTATTATTATTATTATTATTATTATTATTATTATTATTATTATTATTATTATTATTATAAGTAGGTTTTGCATTCCCTAGCCCCAGTGTTTGAATACCCGAGGAGGAAGTGTACTGACAACGCAGAGATTAAGGTTTATTATTATTATTTTCTTATACCAAATATTTGCAAATAAAGCTAATTGTTTTTTTTAAGAAAATATTGTGATATGTTGATATTGTCATGATTGATTAAATGTACAGAAGAAATATAAGTAATCTAAATTATAAATTAACTGGTTTAGTAACAAATGGACGTAAAAATAAAATAATATTATATATATATATATATATATATATATATATATATATATATTATATATATATATATATATATATATATATATATATATATATATATATATATATATATATATATTATAATCATTTAATACTACTATAATTATTAATATAGTAAATCACTAACCAATTTTAAATCTAAAATTTAAACAAGTGATTGTTCCATAACGGAAATAGCAAAATTCGTTGACAGGAAAATTCGTAAAACGAGTAAAATCGTTTTTATTGTCAATTTACCATGAAAAAAACTTGATATTTTATCCAAAATATCGACCAATAGTTTTCTGAAAGAAAAATAGTCGATACTTTCTCACACTTGTTCAAATCATCGACACAATAAATACTTATATCGAAATGGTTGACATTTATACTTGACTAAATCGTAAACATAATAAATTGTATTGATTATTATCGATATTGCAATATTTACATGATATATTGTAGATGGAATAAGGAAGAATTAAATTTGTGAAGCAATAAAACATTTTAATTGCTTCCTTTATTGTAATTTTAATTTCAGTATATTTTGCTTATATATATATATATATATATATATATATATATATATATATATATATATATATATATATATATATATATATATTATATATATATATATATATATATATATATATATATATATATATATATATATATATATATATATATATATATATATATATATATATATATATATATATATATATATATATATATATATATATATAGTTGAAACTTCGGACGAGTTTCAAATAAAATAATAAGTAATGTACTGCGGGATTTGCTCTTTTCATTGTCACTACTCATCGGTCAGAGGGCAAAGTAAAGTGGGGCCTTCTTAGACAAATGGTTCTGTGATATGCATTTGCAACTTCAATCTTGTTTATGTTTTATAGTTTTAATAATGATAATAATAATAATATAGAAATATCGATAATAATCTGTTTCAATATTAGTTACAGATAAAATAAAGTGTTGACCGAATGTTCGATTCATTTAAGAAAATATGTTCCACAAATTCGACAACACATTCAAGTCGAAAATAAAATTGGTTGGCAGTTTTTTTTATTTTTTATTATTTTTATTTATTTTTTTATTTTTTTATGTCAAATTACTTTACAGTGGCGACCATTTCTCCTGTCGTCAATTTGGGTCTAGGTCTAGCATCATTGGCTGCATGTGGGCGGAGCTATTATAGTTACGTCCTTCGATATACAAAATTATTTGAAATTTTGACTTTGAGGTCAATTTTGGTCCATTATATTTATCGAAATTTCGACCTATTTCACTTTTTGACATATATGCGATGTCTAATAAACGGGCAATGTTCATTTTTCGCTCTAGAATTACGACTGTTCATTTTTTATCACGATTATTTTTCAAGTTTCTTTCAGCCAAAAA
>SEYY01000599.1:77500-90000 GCA_009176605.1 Armadillidium nasatum
ATGAATATAGGCTTTATCCTTACTTGGATGGTGTACTGTTTTTACATATGGAGGTACCAGTTCCACGTATCCTCTGAATAGGGTTGAGTCCAAGGCAAAATGTACTATAAACCGTTCTTTGCTTTTTTTTCACTTTACTTTTAAATCACCTCTGCTGTATGGAACCTTTGCTATCACCTATTATTTCCTTTATTTTTAGCCTCTATCAATTTAATGCTTACTTATGTGCGCACCTGAAATTTTTGAATTGATTTGAAGTTAGGTTGGGTTTCTTCTATTTTTTTTTTTTTTTTTTTTTTTTTTTGTGGCCCCACCTGGCCTAGCCATTTTGAACGTTGGAAAAAGGGTGAAAATTAATAATACATTACTTTTTCTTTCATTCATAGATTTTATACCAGACCCTTTAAAATCTTATGCCCCTTATGATTATACTCATCATTAAAATGTTTGATATTTATTTTAGGTTCGTCAACATTACCGAGAACTCAAGGGAGAAGTGGAGAGGTTGAAGGCCGGACCGGTCAGGCAAATCAGGTATCACATGCTCAACAACAACAACAACAGCAACAACAAACTCAACAAACTCAACAAGTACAGCAACAACAGCAACAAAACCAGCAAACGCAAGCACAACAACAAAATCAGCAGCAGCAATTGCAGCAACAACAGCAAATGCACCAACAAAATCAGCAGCAACCCGTATCAACTATTTATGATTCGTTAAGCTCTAAGCGTGGAATGGATTCATATAATGCTATTCGGAGTAGTCGAGGTGGTCCCCCTTCTCATCATGCATCTCAAGCATCATTACACCATAAATCTAGTACTCTCTCAAGGAAGGACGAAAGTGCCAATGGAAGAGCTCCATCTGCAGCAGACAATAGAAGTCTTCGAGGAAGCAGAAGGGAACTCTCATCTAAGAGTGTTGATTATTCTGATATGGATGCTGTCAGAGATTCAGATACTCTTAGACGTAGAAATCGCAGTAAGAGCACGGATGATGTATCTAAAGGTGACGTAGAAATTAGTTCCCTTCCTATTCTCGATAGTAGCACGCTGAAACGCATGTTAAAGCCTATTTCTTCACGCGAAAGTGAGTCACGCAGCAACATTTTTTTTGATGAGAAAGCATACTCGTCTCTTTATACACGACAACCTCGTAAAGTTATTTTGCCGATGCAAAGCGATTATAACATGAATGAATATGGTTTTGATAATTACGAAATGCAAGATGAAGTATTTTTGAAAGGAAACAGGGGCTTCTTAGGCAGAGGAGGGAGATCTTCCTATTCTGAAGGTATGAAGATGCATTATAATAGAGACATAACTAATCAGAGAACTGGCCCATTGAGATCATTAAGCCTTAATGAAAGTGCTCATCTTAGGCAAGCTCAAAAAGGGCATCATCCTCAGAGTGATGCAACAGATTCTCCTCCATCAGAACTTCGGATCTTTGACGTGGGTTGTTACGCTACGACACCTTCATCAAGTATGCGTTTCAAGTTGCTATCACAAAAGAAATTCTAACACCTCGTCGCAGCTCCACCCCAACTTAACGCTCCCAATCTCATCTTCCTCCTTAGCCAAGCTGCCTCTGTATCCTTCACTAAATCCAGATAGTACCTGCGCACTTTATTTAATACTTAATGCTAATGCAAAATACAAAGCTAAGTTAAATAACTTGAATACGAATATATTATAATTGGCTTTACAATATTTCATTTTGTTTGTTTAAAATTTTAAGCACTATTTTTTATTGCTTAGCAACCCGTGAAAATATACTTTATAATATGAGAAAAACAAAGTTTTTATTTCAGCCGATTAATAAACATATTTCTTAGTCCACCTTGATAAATTCGAAGACTTGGTTGAAAATCATGGTTTTAATTGTAGTAAATTTTAGATTATTATTATTATTATTATTATTAACCAAAAAAAAATTCTTTTCTAAAAAAACTCCGGTTGAAATGAAAAAATTGTTTAGCTACGAACTTTCTTTAGAAACTTACATAAGGAAATTATGAGTATTTGTCAAAAAAAACTATGACCTCATCCCATAAATTCTTTATACGTAGATATTAAATAAATAAAAAAAATTACATTTTCGGAGTTCTGACGAGGTGTTAGCTTTTATTGCCTGATGAATATAATTCAGCATTTTGAAATAGCTTAATACAGATGCAATATATTTATACCATAAAAATACTCTTATTAAATTGCGTAATTATCAGTAGTAAAAATCTGTTACCTATTAATATAAAATAAATTTTGATTCATAATCCGTAACTAAAATTTCGAAAAGTTATCTTAATGCATGGCATGATTAATTAAGTTTTGAAACTTAAATTTTAAATAATATTTATGCGTATTTAATATAGCCTACTTATTAAAAACAAATTTGGTAAAAATTATTTATAAAAGCTAAGTAATAACGGAATAAAAAAGGTAAATAAACAAAGTGTTTATTTTAATTTAATTATTGTACCCTTTGACATTAAATAACCTTTATTAATTTCTAAAATCATAAATATATATGCTCGGTTCTAATAGCTAAAACCATCGTTAATGTTTTCTTAACAAAGCGGACAAGATTATTATTAATTATTATTATTATTATTATTATTATTATTATTATTATTATTATTATTATTATTATTATTACTATTATTACTACTACTACTACTACTAGTTTTCAGCATGAATAACATCAAATCATTATTTATAAATGTATGAATATAAGTCTTGTACACGAGTTAAATGGATTAATGAGTAAACAATACTGTAAAATTTTTATGGAAAATTTTATTACTTTACCATTTTTTCTGTCCTTTCAAGAAGAATATAAAATCTTTATTATCAGGAAATTATTAATTACATTTCTTCATTTTAACTAATAGTCGAAAGTTTTAAAGACTAAAGAAAACTCTATCCATAAATCTATCTTTAACATAAAATTAAAAAAATTATTTTTCCAATATTAAAAAAGTACATTGATATTTGAGTTGCAGATTCTTAATATATCATAATAACCTTTGTTTACTATCTCATTTTTAGTACAAATATAATTATAGTTAAAATAAGCGCTAAAAAATATGAGAACCCCAAAATCACAGGTTGCATCAGATATAAGATTCAGTTTAACCTTTGATATTGTTTTGTTTATGTTTCGTTTGCATTTCATCCTTGGTTTTAATTGCAAATTACGTACAACACCTTTGTGTTCATTCGATTATCATTTGTTAAGTTTTTCTTTCATAATGTGTTGATCAAAATCAATAGCTTAGTGAAGCATATCATTAAGAACTTTTTTATTTTTTTTTTTTTATTTATTTTATGATCTTCAATCAAAATCATTTTGTATAATTTTCCGAGAGTGGAGTCATCTTTATGATGAAAATAATTTTCGGCAAAGCTCTTTTCAATTCCTGCTGTTTTTAATTTTATTAGTCATTTCTTTTGGATCGTTCCCAAAAGTGTGGAGGATAAACGGGAACAAATGATATATTATTTATAATTATTCGAATCGACTACCTCTACCTTCACAATATTATCATGGTCATGCATTGTGTTTTAATATAAAGTATGAATATATTAAAACAGATGTATTTCAAACACATCTACACACCACTCACACATACAGTACATACATACATACTCTTGTCCATATATGTAGTTTGAAATTTATATTTTTTGGAATACTTTTTTTTCTCTAAAATCATATACCAAAAGAGAAAAAGAGTTAATTACACATGTATAGAGTTTTCTTTCTGCTGATCTTGGAAAACAAATTTTTGAGCAATTAAAAAGTTTTCTTTCAAAAAAAAAAAAAAAAAAAAAAAAAGATTTAAAATTATGTAATGATAAATAATATACAAAAAAATTTAATATAAAGAAAAATAGAGATTCTATTGATATTTGCTATTCTTTGTTTTTATTCGTTTATCTAAAAGTAACTTCTGTGTAAATATATATTTCAATTTAATATCTTTTCCATGAATGAAATTAAAAACTTTTTTAGTATTTTTAAAATTTATATTAATTTTAGCTGTAACATTTGTACAGGTTAATATTGTCTTGGTTCCTGCATGCAATAAATCTAAGTTTATTTTATGCTTTTCTCATTGTTGTGGATCTGAAAATAATAGATTAGATTATGTCTAAAAATCTTTTTAACACAATTAAATTTAATGAGTGTTTCCTACCCTTGTTATATGTCCATTTAATATTTTACGTCACCGATATATATATATATATATATATATATATATATATATATATATATATATATATATATATATATATATATATATATATATATATATATATATATATATATATATATCTGATATTTCATTTTAAAAATTTAAAGATCATTAATCTTTAATTCATTGTTTTTATTTCATTTAGGCAACTCAGAGGCCGAAAATATGGCTCCAAATGCTGATACTCCAACGAATCAACTTTTGCAAGAGTATGAAATGCATTTAAGAAACACTCTTGCCAAAGGAATGGACGCTGAGAGTTACAGTTTGCACACTTTTGAGGCTCTTTTGACTCAAAGTATGGAAAACTTAGGTATGGATTTGATGAAAAGTTTAAGTAAATCGGTTTAGCAATTTTCATTCATTTTTTTTATACAATGAAAATAATTCAGATTTAAACTGTCTATTTAGATGTCTATATTTATTATAAATTTATAAAATAGCAGTGGAGTAATAATCTTTTATTAGGAAATACGAAAGTTTTAAAAATAATATATATTATATATATATATATATATATTATATATATATATATATATATATATATATATATATATATATATATATATATATATATATATATATATATATATATATATATATATATATATATATTAATATATATAAATTAAATTAAAAAAAAAAAAAAAAAAAAAAAAAAAAAAAAAAAAAAAAAAAATTATTATTATTATTATTATTATTATTATTATTATTATTATTATTATTATTATTATTATTATTATTATTATTATTATTATTATTATTATTATTATTATTATTATTATTATTATTATTATTATTAGACTTGAAAATAATGAAATGAGAGTTTGTAATAATCAATACCTGATGATCCATATTCCATTAAAATTCCACTTCTTGACCATTATGGAGTATGCTTTTAAATATTTTTAAAACTCTTTAGTCGGTTTCTCCCTCAATCTCTTGAATATTTTCCTTCGATTATTTTGTAGATTTTCTTTTAGCTTGGGAGGAAAGATCAAGTATTTTGTTATTTTAGAATTGTTTTGTATAGGTAAATGAGTTTAATAATGAGGTAAGCATATTTCGGCAATCTAACAGAATAATTATTCCAAAGGAAAAAAAGGGAATGGATGAAAACCACTTAAGATTTATAACAAGAAAAGCTTTTCTAATCAAATATGAATGAAAGAAAACAAAAGCTGGAAGATGGAACACTGTTTGAAAAAAAAAGTTGTAACCTCCTTTGTCAGACGATAGAGTGATTTATGATATGTGGAAGGCCCTAAGGTTAAGGGTAACTCTAGTGATCACTGATAAGAATTGAGAGCGCAACGTCTGGATGTAATGATCAAATTATGCTTAATCAGTATGGGGAAGAAACAATTCCTATCTTATCTGTATATCTCTAAATATTTTTAAAAATTTCACCAATATGGTTATAGCACAATATTTTGTAATACAATTGTTAAAATGTTTTAAAAACTGGAAAGTAAGTTAAATTTTTGTAATATGAAAAAAGTTTTAAGCCCTCTTGGTACAGTAACTTGAAAATTGATATCAGGATGTTGGTACATAATAGGATATAATAAAATAATAAGAATAAAATGAAAGTAATGGTTTAGGTTATCGTTATTAAGCTATATGTCTTTTAAACAAAAAAAAAGAAAGAAGTTGCGTACTTTTAAATACAATGCACAACTAAAAGATTAATTTAGATGTAAAAAACAATAGAAATGATTACTTTAAAATAAAAATAAAAATCAAGCAATCTGTTAACTATATTCAACAGTCAGAAAATGTCTCGTATGGTAGAAAAGGCTAAAAGCCTACGTGAAACCGTCCAGAAAGGCAAAAAATACAGTTCTTTTATTAAAAATAAAATTGAGATGTGTCCAGAAAAAGCATGTTTGAAAATGTACAAGTCCTTAGAAATGGAGAAAATAGACGTATAAAGTGAATCCAAATATTACCGGTAGAGTACATGAAATAATGAAGTTTGCTATCATAAAACTATTTAATGAATGGACATGAATAAGTGGAAAATCTCAATAGAAGTCACGCAACTGAGGAACGTAGAAAAGGCTATTATCAATTAAATTAATGTTAAAAATAATAATAAGCGTTTTAAAATTTTTTACAGATTTTCTATGTACTTTATTACAGGAACTTCTAATGATTTGTCGATATTTAAATAGACTTAAATTAGTAATATTATAGGAAAAACAGGAAACAGAGGCTTACAGTTGAAGGATGAAGAACGAGTTAAAATTTTAAAAAATTGAAAATATAATAAGAACAAGTAGCTTAATAAAGATGTATAATAAAGAATTAAATGTCACATATCTTTTCGATTTCTAAAACAATTCATAGGAACAATGATATTTGGATAGGTATTGAAAAATAGTTACTAAAATGATTTTTAAAATATCTAGTAATACAAAAACGATTTTATTTTATTATTTTGAATAATCCACAGAACTAGTCAAGGAAATTGTTGACTCTTTTCTTATTTTCTCTTCTTTTTCTTTCCTCCTATTTAATCATCCCATTAATTTTCACCGTGCGTAATATTTTATTACAAACTCCAGTTTTAGCTGATATCTATTATTTGTTCTTTAGTGCTAACCCATATTATCACAAATGATATAATTAATTTGCAATCACTTCCTCAATAACTGCTATATTCATTTCCAGTTTTTTTGCTACTTCTGTACTTGACAGCAAAGCTTTTTCTAATGTCAATTATTATACTTTCTGGCCCATACTTTCAATTCACTTCCTCCCATTATTTTTCCCAAGATAATTCACATATACCGTACCTCCGTAACTCGAGGATTTCGTTACAATTGATTTTTTAGCTATCATTTTTACTTTCTTGACTTCGACTATATTGGTGACGATTTCCGTATTATATATGTTATCTTATCTTAGATTTCTACTTCTTTATTAAAAAATGATGCATCTGCATAAACTTCCCGGTTCTTTCTTCCGAATTTTGATAACTTTATTTCTTATTATATTTACTACCTTCCTTTATTCGGTTAACTCTCATTAAGTGTCTCGTATCAAAACAAGTACATCCTTTAAAATCTCTACTTAATTTACAACCCAGTTCTGCTGATCTACTACCGACCTCTAAGTTAATTCCGTCAATTATTTCCCCTTTAGCATCCTCTCAAACTCACAATTTTTTCATCTGCAAACTGTATTTCTTCTATATATTCATTTTTATTCAAATGAATATCATCTATTTTGAACAACATTGAACCATTAAATACCTGAAATTTTCTTTTTCATATTTGATATTTCTAAGATGTTGATTATTTTTCCTATTAATTTCTCTAGAAAATATTCATTTCCTCCATAACAAAATTCGTTAACATGTTTACACATACTTATTAAGTTTTCTTTTCCTTTCTTCCTGAAAGACATAATTTGTTTTACTTTACATTTTTTATTTCCAAGGTACTCAGATACTTTTCCGACTTGGTTTCCTATTCTTTTGCAACATCCTACAGATCATAAACTTCTTTCTTAAGTTCCCATAAAACCACATTATTTTCTCTTAGTGGCATTAAAATAAATCCATTTTTATACAGTCATCTTGAGAAGTCTTCACATTTAATAATTTACATTCACAACTTTTGTTTGATATTGATACCTAAACAGACATTCCAACTTTTCTTCATTAAATGTTATAGCATCCTTTTCCCAACACTCATTTGTTATTTCTTCTTCAAACCCTCTGGCAACTAACCTTACTCTATAATAATCTATCTTTCTTTGATTTTTTCCCAGTTACAATACAACGAGCCTGCATCTCTTTTACCTTTTATTTTGCATTTCCTTGTAAGCTTCGTTTTCTTCCTGATTTGTAATTATTTTTTCTTCGTTTTTATTCCCATTTATTGTATAGCGTTTTTCCACCGAATATTCTTGCAAATCCTTTAACTTCTCTCATGTCCAACTATAATACATCTACATTAAATAAACCGTTCCGCTTTGTAGTAATTTTCCCATCTGTGACTATCTCTTTATCCTGCCGTATTTAATATCTCGCATTTTTCTTCTTCAGCAGTTTTGTTATTGATCTTAAATCTTTAGCCTTCTTTCAATCTTGGTATATTATATCCTTGATCGTCAAGATATTGTTTTCATTCTTTCCTTCTCCTTCTTCGTCCCCTAACACATCCTCTGTCCTCCTCCTCCTCATTATCTTTTTGAACTGCCTCTTCCATTTTAGTGCCATTCTTTTTATCCATTCCTTTCTCTAATCATAGTATTCGTAACTATTTTCATTTTTTTTCAAACTCTCTTCTGTTGTCACTAATTTCCTAAGGCCTCACATAATATACACCTTACCTTAACTAAATTTTCCGTTAACGATTTCTAGTTTTGTAACTTTTTCCACTTAGCTTGATAATATTTCGTGGCCCTTTCTTCGAAAAAGTTTGACAGTATATCTTTACTTGGTCTATCATTACTTGAAAACTTTATCCTCCCATTCCTCCTATGTCTAAGTAAGTTACTTCATTAATGATTTTTTTTTACATTTCTCAATATCTCATACTCCTGACTTTTTAATTCCTTCATAACTCCATCTTCCATTCTTTACAGCCACTTCTGTTTCATAAACAATCCATAATTTTATAGTATTGGAATGTCCAAGCTGCAAATATAGCGTTACGATTTTCCATTTCATTTCATTTCCCTTCATTCCTCTACAACCTTTTCATGTATTTCATCTTTCCTTTTTGCTTTTAAATAATGAATTCTTAGGTGACCTTTACTTATTTGAACTTTTTGTTTAAAAGGTTTACAATTTAATTGTAATTTATCTCTGTTCCAAAATTCTTCATTGCCTACATCTTTATTAAGTAACCATGGAGCATCTACATCCAATATCTCTTTTCTAACCGTATGTAAAACTTTCTTCCTAGTATAAATCAGGTATTTTCAATACTTTCTTCGAGAGAAAACTGTTTCCAAAATTAAAAATGTAAATATTTCCAACCCCGATTTTCTCTTTTTCAAACCTTCCTATGCTGATTGTTGAATTTCTGAATATTTTTAGAAATTTATTATTTGACTATCAAAATATTATTTTGGTCCTTTTTACGGTATTCAAATCTACTTTCTTTAATCTATTAATCACTCACAAAACCTTATATCCTAAGCTCATCCTCATTTCAAGTGCTGGATATTGTACTCTTGTTTTCCATAATTAATAACAGTCATTTACTCGTCTGTACATACATTTTATAATTTACCTTTTATTCATCAAACCTTGGAATTTGTTTTTGCGACTCTCCTTACAGATTTATTTTTTACCCTTCTTCCCCATTACTTTATGAAGTTTGTTTCTCCTTTTGCATTATCTTTAAGCCAAAATATTTTATACTATTTTTTCTACCACTAAGAAAATTAATATCTATTGACAAGCATAAGTAATCCCTTACCATTATTATTGAAATTTTTGCCACCACTAAGAAAATTAATAAATATTGACAAGCATAAGTAAGCCCTTACCGTTAACTTTCAAGTAAATTTTGTAAAGTATTTATTTTTCCTTTATGTAAAATATTTTACATAAAATGATGCACTAGTCTTATGAGAGAAACTTTACAAAAATTAAAAAGAAAAATCACATATAAAATATATTTATTTCATAAAACATTTATAACTTTTCCTACAAAATCCAACATTACATAACTAACAATTTATAATAAATTAAATGGATTTCCCATTATAAAAGTTAAATAGAATGAGAATTCCTATTTTCTCAAAAAAAAAATTCTTTTCCTTAAATAAGTTGTAGGCGTTTTATTTATATTATCAGAAAATACAAACAAAAATATATTTAGATATATTTCAAAAGGAGATAAAACTAAAACTGAACTTCTGATTATGTCTAGCAATTTTGTGTATAAATTATCTGCTGAAGAAAAAAAGAAATACATTTCTGAGTTTAGTTGTGGGGAATAATATAGTAGGAAAAAGAATTTTAAAGACTTTAGAGAGATAATTGTTAGAAAACATGTATTTTATACATTATAAAATTTTCACGTAAGAAGCCGAGTTCGTGTAATGGAAGTAAATAGAATAAGACTGAAATGCAGGGGAATTTTTTCTGATATGGACAAGCAATAGTTCTAAGGATTTAAATAAAATATCTAGGGTATATTGATCAACTAGTACGATGTTATCATGTAACCATATTTAAAGTAATAATTGTGATTTGGAATAATTGAAATGAGAATTAATTAATAGAAAAAATAATTGAATATTGGAAAAAAATGAATTACAAGTACAAATAATATTACTCAAACTTTTTAAACACGGAGGAAAAATCAAGTTGAATTGAGAGTGAAGATAATTTTTTTTTTGGTAAAAGATAGGAGTTGTTATTAAGGAAAATATGAAGACTTAGGGAAAGTTATATTTCAGAAGGAAATGATAAAATAACATTCTAAAAGAATAAAAACTCATGAATTTGAAAACTGAAGAGATAAATGGAAATTTATATTATTTTTTTATTACCACTGTGTTATTTCCTTACCCAAACATGCTGGCATAATTGAAAATACCCATAAAATTAAATTATTATTACTATTATTATTTTTATTATTATTATTATTATTATTATTATTATTATTATTATTATTATTATTATTATTATTATTATTATTATTATTACTTTTGTTTATTCGGTTTTTATAGTTTTCTTTTTATGTATTATTTTACAATTTAAGAAAAAGAAAAAAATATTTTTGCCGCATATTATTTTTTGAGCGGAAATGCACAATATTTTTGTTATACTTTGCACTAAGTTTTAAGTTTTTGCATGTATCATAATTATTATTATTATTATTATTATTATTATTATTATTATTATTATTATTATTATTATTATTATTATTATTTTTTTTTTTTTTTTTTTTTTATATATATATATATATATATATATATATATATATATATATATATATATATATATATATATATATATATATATATATATATATATATATATATATATATATATATATATATATATATTCGAAATAGCGATTTTTTTATTTTTGTAAATGATATAAATAGCTTTTGCCTTTTTTTATTTTTTGAAGTAGTTTTTGTGCCCTCGGTTGATTGTTTTTTTCCCCCCTTAACTGAAGGATTTTTCTGATTGTTGTAGGAGAGTTTTGTGGGTTAATTAATGTAAATACTTTGTTGTAAAGCTTTATAATATTTATTACCCTTTATGAAATGGTAAGTCGTTTTATGAATGGAGTATATCGCTATCTGCAACAGAAGCTTTTGGAAAACTTAATTTTAGTAAGTTTTATATTAATTTTTTAATTTTTTTTTTATTATTATTTTTTTGCCTTGAAAATCATGTGCTCAAGTGAATTAATTATAAAAAAAAAGAGAAAAAAATAAAAATGTAAACTTACTGAAATTGTTTTTCTAAAAAATGCCTTTTTAATGGTATTTATTATTCCGAAAATTGGAAAATTTAAATTATAATAAAATATCCTTTTT
The DNA here is from genome assembly GCA_009176605.1 of Armadillidium nasatum. Classification (NCBI taxonomy): domain Eukaryota; kingdom Metazoa; phylum Arthropoda; class Malacostraca; order Isopoda; family Armadillidiidae; genus Armadillidium; species Armadillidium nasatum. Next base: position 89,287 of record SEYY01000599.1, read on the forward strand.
GTTGGCTATTGAATGATTAAAAAAGATTTCCGATCTAAACATTTAAAAACATGTAATGTATAATTTGATATTAAAATCCAATCCAAAAATAAACAAAGTATTATTTTCAGCTAGAGAAAAAAACATCATCAGATTATGGTGTTAATTGCCAAGTATATTTTTTCAGAGTTAAAATTTTTAGAATGGATGTTATCCAACTTTGCACTTTTTAGTCAGATTTTATACAAAAACTCCTATGACTGTAAATTAAGATTCTGAATATTTTGCTTTGCCTTAGTTACATTATTATAAAGAAATCAAAATTAAGTAATGTTTTGATTCATTATTTTCAGGAATAAGTTGTGCTTGATTAGTTCAAGTATGTTTTATTGCAGATTATAAAAAAAAAATACGTTTTTAATCCATTTTCAGAGAGAGCTGGTGCAATGAAGCCAGGGAGCAGGCATAGTCAACAATATTATTCCTTGCAACAACAAAAACAACAATTGCAACAACAATATCAAACAAAGCTACAACAACAGTTACAAATGCATCATCAACAACAATTACAACAACAGCAAACTCACCAACAACAGTTACAACAAAAACAAAAATCTCAGCAAAATCAACAATCACAACAGCAACCACAACAACAACCACAACAACCACAACAACCAAACCACAACAACAACCACAACAACCACCTCAACCACAACAACAACAACAACAACAACA
>SEYY01000599.1:92500-100000 GCA_009176605.1 Armadillidium nasatum
AAGTATTGAACATTTTTATCTAAGATGTCAGTTTTCCAACACAAAAAAAAAAAATCCTGATTCTCGAATGCTCTTTTGGAAGCTTTTTCGATTTAAAATTATATTCTAAAATTTATTTCTTTTGACGGTTTACAAAAAAGAAATACAATATTGTTCTTGTTTATTTACGAAAAGAGAACAGATTTAGAAAGCAAATCTCATTTGTACTTTGAAGTGAGATTTCAAATTCTGTAATTATCTTGTCAGTCCTCTTTACATTGCAATCACAAAAATGAAGAGAGTTATTATGTGAAGGCTTCTATAGGTTTTCTATAAGAGACATTAGAATCCCTTAAGTCTAACCCAGCGTTTCCCAACCGGGGTCCACATGGGCCCCAAGGGGACCACATAAGCTTTTACTAACCTAAAATAAATATTTAATTAGGAATATTACATATGAGTATATGGGGGTCCACATACGCAAAGTTAGGACTGAGGGGGTCCACAAGCAAAAAAAAGGTTGGAACCCCTGGTCTAATATAACCGAAGTTCTTTAAATAAAAAATTTAACATTTTTAAGTATAGAAAAAATTAACCTTGATGATTAACCTTAATTTGGCCTTACTTTAACATTTGCTACAAATGTTAAAATAATCCTTTAAATTACAGACGTTTGTACATGCTAAGATAAACATCACAACTTTAACACTTTTCTCACTTGCTGTACATTATCAATAATATCTTTCCAGATTTAGTTATTCATGCTATATTAATTCTTGTTAGATTGATAATACATGTGCTCTTCAGGCATTTTATGCTTAGCGTCCACTTTTGTAACTTTTGCTAGGGCAACATTCTTCCACACCTTTCATCAAGATTAATTACACAAGACATTCAAATTAAAAGTTATAAATCCTGCATAAAAAAATTAATTGCACTGACCTATAATCCTTTACTTTAGCCCTATGCTAGAAATTAAATGTAGTAAGCATCTAATTGATGTTTCCTTTTTTCGATTATTTAGATTTTTTTTTTGGAGGGGAGGGGGTTGAAGGAGGGGAAAACAATACGATTCACAACATTTAATTAAACTTAAATGATATACAATAGGTAATCGGAAACTAAATATTAACAACACTATTAAAATTACAATGTTGATTCTAGTAATTCTTGATATATTATATCAGTCTCAACAATAAAAGGATCACTCCGATTAGAAAATTTTAATTTAGGAAATTCTCAGTAAAGGATGTAATGTTTCTACCGCTCACCTAAAAATTCAAATTATCTATTTGTGGGTGGTAACTCAGGACTGAAAGGTACTTTACTATCCAATACATTCTCGAATTCTACTTCAGCAATAGAAATATTTTAATTATTATCCATTTTATAATTTTTTATGAAACACGATATTTAAACCACTCAAATTCTTTGTTAATTTACAACTCAACTCAGAAAGTATAAATGAATATATTCTGCATAAAACTTCTCTATTATTCTAAACATTATCCAACCGAATAATTTGTATTACATAAATAACTTTTGAATGTAATTAAAAATTTTAATTATATTATAATTTGTTATTTTATAATGATATTGTTGAAGCTTTATGCATTTTGCTTAGAGCATTAATATCGTTATTAGATAACGAGTTACCTTTCGCCATTACACTTTGATCCCATCTTAATTTAATCAACCTTTTTATAAATAAAATATTTGAAATTTAAATTCTAAATTAAAATTTATGCTAAATCATAACGCAATTAAATAAATTAATTTTTTTTTAAGGAATGCAATTTTTATAGTTGAAATATTTCGCAATTATTATTTATTATCATCATCATCTTTATTATTATTATTATTATTATTATTATTATTATTATTATTATTATTATTATTATTTTTTATTGAAACATTTTTTTTTTTTTTTTTTTTTTTTTTTTTTGCTTATTTTGAGCTTTCTGTGTGTGTGTGTGTTAATTTTTCTTTTTTCATTGTTTTTAACAATTAAAGATTAATAAAATTTTGGAATTTATATTTCATTTTATTATTAATGTTTAGTAGATTATAAACATCTCACTTTGTGTTCTTTTGCACTTTTATATATTATATATATATATATATATATATATATATATATATATATATATATATATATATATATATATATATATATATATATATATATATATATATATATATATATATATATATATATATATATGTTGGATAGCGTTTAACATACTCTTTAAGTCCCGTATTTATATTGCCATTAAATATATTTGGAAATTAATCATTAGTTTTTGTTTCCTCTAAATCTTTCCCCAGTATATAAATAAATAGTATAAAAAAAAAGTAAAGTAAAATTCTTTATTATCTCTAAGTGCAGAATTTTTATTGCTTTTTGCCCTTTTGCCGGTGTCAGGTTCGCGTGGGTCGGAGAGGTCACTTCCGGCTGCTGCAATGAGAGAAGATAGAGACCACAGCGGATATTTCAGTGACAAAAATGAAAGCTTTGGAAGTCGTCGTGATTTGTACGATCGTGGATATATGAGTGATCATGATAAAAGGTTTGCTGTTCTTTTTATTTTATTTTTTTTTTATCTCCTTAATACTAAATATTAATAAAAATATGTATTTTCTAATTAATATTACTTGAGGGTGCTATTTTACCTTTGCAAAGTTGTTGTTGTTATTATTATTATTATTATTATTATTATTATTATTATTATTATTATTATTATTATTATTATTATTATTATTATTACATGTTATTGTTAATACTATTTCTGTTGCTGTATTGTGTCTGTTGTAGCTGTTGAATTTAATGTTTTTTGTTTTTGTAGCCATAGTAATAAAACTATTAAGAGTTTCCAAAACGAAATCCATCATCCTGAGTCTGTAATTTTTGTGTACAGTTCTGAATTTATTTGATGTTTTGAATAAATGATCACTTATAATAGTTTAATTAATGCTTATACATTGTTTCTCTTTTCCGTTTTCAACACGAAAGAGATATACTTAGTAACATGTTTCTCCTTTACGTATTCTTCCTTCTCACATATTCATGTTGTACTTGTCATATAATAACTATAATAACTAACGTCATTCATGCTCGTTTCTTATTTTTTCTTTACAAGACAAAAGTTTTAAGTAGCACATCAAGCTCATGTATTTTCTTATATCTTTATTTTAGGCTTTACGAAAGACAAGACAGCATCCGTTCAGGTTACATGAGCGACAGAGAACGGGGCTATGTAAGTGACAGAGATTCAAGAGGATGCAGAAGCGACAGAGACAGAGGCTACATGAGTGACAGGGAAAGAGGATATACTAGCGATAGGGAGAGAGGATATATGAGCGATAGAGAAAGAGGATATTATTCAAGCAGAGATAGAGGTTATGTTAGCGACAGAGAAAGATATATGGGAGATCGTGGTGATAGAGGCTACATGAGCGACCGAGAGAGAGGCTATATGAGTGATAGGGAGAGGGGCTACATGAGTGATAGAGAAAGAGGTTACATGAGTGACAGAGAAAGAGGCTACCTAAGTGACCGAGACTCCAGAGGCTACTCCAGCGACAGGGAACGAGGGTATTCGAGTGATCGTGAACACAGTGCTTTAGTTGCTCAAGCTTCAATGGAGAGTGCAGACTCGAGGCTCTGCTACCTCACTTCCTCAGAGGTAAGTAAAGATATTTTTATTTATTTTTATTTTATATATATATATATATATATATATATATATATATATATATATATATATATATATATATATATATATATATTATATATATATATATATATATACACGTTATCGTTTTAAAATAGTATAAATATGATTTTTCCAAATGATCATTCAAATCTGACAAATTGAAAGAGCATCTTAAACTGTTTAATTAATTTTAAATTTTATAATTATCATAAATATTTATTTGTTTTATGATTGACCTTAAAGATATATATATATATATATATATATATATATATATATATATATATATATATATATATATATATATATATATATATATATATATATATATATATATATATATATATATATATATTGAAGGTGAGGACAGTCGATATCATGCCTGATTGTGCCTAGAAGTTCTCGTACCACAATATTTTTTGTCAAACTTATTTTAAAATAAGAAATATATTTGTTACGTCTTTATGGAAAGATTCTGTGTATAAAGACTTTCCATTTTATTGCGTTACAGAAAAACAGTAATACACTGAATATGCTTGACAGGAAATAATTGCCCATAAAACGCAGGGAATTGAACAGATTTTCAGGAAATTAAATTACTCACAGGTTTAATTATTTCTCGAGAAATATTCTATCGGGTATTATGAAAATATAGTTTTTGCGAAATACAGTGTAAATATTCGAACGCTGTTAAAATGTTTTGTGATGAATGTTGATTTATACAAGCATAAAATAAAACTATTGTCTTTAAATTTGAACATTTACTCTGTTCAAAATTTTTATACGTTGAAATAGTTTCAAAAAAAAAAAAAAAAAAAATCATTGTACAGTATGAGCTCACTTTTTTATTACAAGAAACGATTCAAAAAACAGCAGTAGTGGGAGAAAAGTAAAACTCAGTTTACAGTTATGTTTCTACAATAAACCAAAATGTAGACTTTACTCTTTCATAATTAAATCATATTGATCTATATTTATCTTTTCCTGTTAATGACATAGAGTCTTAAGCATTATTCATTTATGTTGTTGTATATATATATATATATATATATATATATATATATATATATATATATATATATATATATATATATATATATATATATATATATATATATATATATATATATATATATATATATATATATATATATATATATATATATATATATATATATATATATATATTATATATATATATATATATATATATATATATATATATATATATATATATATATATATATATATATATATATATATATATATATATATATATATATATATATATATATATATATATATATATATATATATATTGCCGGACCTCGTTTTATGTCTTAGAATTTGTTCCTAGAGTCGATGACTTTTTCGGAATTGACACAAATAAAACTCATTTTTTAATGGAGTGAATAGACATGAGTTTCTTGGGTTAACATTTCATATAAATATTGCATTAAAATAGGGTTTATTACCATATATACACTCTTATTTAATTACTTTACAGCTTTATAAAAAAAATTTAAATGAAATTTTTCTTGTGTAAATGAATAATAATAATAATAAAAACAAAATTTAAAAATTATGGATGGGTTTGTACCATTTTTTGTAACTTTTATCACTGGAGTAATATGTTTTCCTTTATCAGACATTAAAGAGTTTCTTTAATTCTTATATTAGATAGATGATCGACTTTTTTTTTTATGCTAGAGAGAGAAGAACCTTTGTATTTGAAGAAGACAGACAGACAATGCTTTAAATTGTGTTTAAATCAAAGCAAAAAATTCACGTTACTTAATAAGAGAATAGGACATTAGATTGCGTTGTAAATTTTTTTAAACTAATTTACCACATATCAGTGCATTAAATATCACTACCAATGTTAGAAATATTCTTAATTAGTAATTAAAAAATTTAAAAAAAAAAACTATTTGAACAGCAAACGAAGTGAAATGTTTGTCGTCTTCGTAGTTTATTTGTTTTTTTTTTTAATGCATATTTTGTGGAAATAAAATCCAGGGTTTTGTACTTTTTTTATATTTTAATCTTTTGTCAGCTTTCAATTTTCAAAAAATTTTTTTTTTGTGAAATCGACATAAACCATATTATTCCCTACATATATATATATATATATATATATATATATATATATATATATATATATATATATATATATATATATATATATATATATATATATATATATATATATATATATATATATATATATATATATATATATATATATATATATATATATATATATATATATATATATATATATATATATATATATATATATATATATATATATATATATATATATATATATATATATATATATATATATATATATATATATATATATATATATATATATATATATATATATATATATATATATATATATATATATATATATATATATATATATATATATATATATATATATATATATATATATATATATATATATATATATATATATATATATATATATATATATATCACACCCCACCACCTCTTACGGGCAGAGCCCTATTCAAGGAGGGGATGTTAAATCAATAAAAGAATAAGAAGAACCCTACAAGTCCCACCTAACGTAAATTTTGCAGGTAAGCACAGACGTGGGCTTTAAAGTAATTAAGATTAAATTCGGCAGGAAACCCAGAAGATGGGAGATAATACCACAAAACAGACGTAGCTGGAAAGGAGGAGGCATCACAGCGGACAAGTCTGGAGTTTCTTATGACCACATAAAATTTATGTGCAAACAATGCACCCCTTGTTGCACGAGGCCGTCGTAAGGGCTAAGGTATACGAGTGAACAGTTTTCTTGAGTATTTGCCGCTGTAGTACCTATAGAAAAGAGACAAGGCATCAATGTCACGTCGCAAAGATAAAGAGTCAAGTGAATTAGAAAGTGAAGAACAATTTATAAGTCTTTTAGCCTTTGACTCTATGCTATCCAAAAGACGAGTGAAACCTGAACCACCCTACATATGAGAGCAGTGCTCCATACAAGGACCGATGAAGCTCTTGAATAATTGGAGTAACTGCGAAGAAGTAAAAAATTCTCGCAGCCTATACAGAACTCTTAGCTTCTTTGAGGCAACCCACCAACCATTGTGATGGGAGACTTCCAAGACGTGTTTTTGTTTATGTGAAGGCCAATGATTTTTATACTCTCAACAGGAGAGACGGGAGAACCATCAAAAGAAAGAGAGGGAGATTACAAGAAGTTTAATTTTTAATGAGTTGAATTTCATATGAATAGATTGGGTTAGAAGAGAAGCTGAGATCATTAATGAAAGTAGGAATAGAGTAGGAGGCAAGACAGAACCCGGAGGAACACCACAATTGACAGGAAATGAAGAAATCGAACCATCAACAACAGTCGAAATGGAACGATTAGAATGAAAGCTAGACATAAGTAAGCAAAGCGAAGGAGAAACCCAAAGGATAGCACCTTGGAAATCAGTGACGCATGCCATACTAGGTCAAATGATTGAGACATATCAAGTGTCACCACTCAAGTCTACCCATGGTCCATAAGAACAGAAGATCATAAGTCAGTGAGAAAGGAAAGTATATCACCAGTAGACCTCGAACGTCGAAGCTATACTGATGATCAGAAAGAAGGGAATGAGATTCCAGATGATGATAGGTTTCAAAGATCTTAGACAGAATACAAGTGAGAGCTATAGGTCGATAATTAAAAGGATCCGAGCGGCTACCTTTCTTCGAAATAGGTTGGACTAATGCACTGTTCCACTACCGCGGGAAAGTAATAGGATTGAGGCAT
>SEYY01000599.1:105000-107500 GCA_009176605.1 Armadillidium nasatum
TTTTAACCTATAAAAACGTCAATTATTTTTTAATTCCTTTTATGCTCACTATAAATCGGAGAGGAAATTAGATACCGCTTTGAACCTTTAAATATATTTATAGCTTACACTGCCTGCAAAGAAATCAATTTTTTTAAAGGCTAAAAAAAAAAAAAAATTTGAACAAAAGCCAGGAAAATTCTTTGAAAATATATTGAAAAAAAAAGGAGAACCTCTTTAATAAAATTTAATCGAAATTAGGATTGACGGATAATATAATAGAATAATTTTCACTATATATATATATATATATATATATATATATATATATATATATATATATATATATATATATATAATATATATATATATATATATATATATATATATATATATATATATATTGTAGCAATAGTATTAGCATTACTCATACAGCATATAAGAAAGAACTGAGAGTTCAAATGAAATAACTCTCTCTAGGAAAATTAAAAGGCGTTTGCTATTGTTATTAATTAAGGAATGTAACCAATTTACTTACTGATATTGTCAGGCAGCTGAATTCGGAATACAAAGAAAATAAAAAGGGGAAAATCATCGTGTTTTATAATCAAACTTGATCCATTACAAACAATAACAACAACAACAACACACACACACACGCAATTTCTTTTGGAAGTGTGATATAAAAGATTTTAGTGTCACACAAATAATAATAATAATAATAATAATAATAATAATAATAATAATAATAATAATAATAATAATAATAATAATAATAATTGATTGGATTGTAGCTTCAAACTGAAAAGTTGATAAGGAGAACCAGCATATTTAGTTGTTTAAATGAATATTGATTCTATTAATTAATCATCATATCATGATTTATCCTTTATTCTAAAGGTTTTTATCCTTATTGCATTTTAGAATGAATTGGAGAAAAAAGATTTATATAGTTAAAAATATTCAAATTTGAGTTAATTGTTAATAGTAAAAAAACGGCCATAATAATTAGATCTGCAAACCTTTTTGTTCTTTAAATTTTATTAATTTAGTCATTTTTCATGGTATCTTAGTAATAAAGAGTGGTACTGAATATTATACGGATGGTGCAAAATCATAATAGTTATGGAATCCAAACTATGCTGCATTTTAGAAAAGATAAAACAAAATCTTCAAATAACAAGTAAGATTGTTGGAAATTGCAACAAAAAAGCTAAACAAGAAGTGATCGGAAAAGAATCATAACCAATTTTTATAAATAAATGTTCTTTATGATAACTTGAGGAAAACACGACCTGAAAGATGTTCTAAGATTGTGCATTATAGTTCAATTGTTTGGAAAAGGAGAAAGTTGCCTGTTTTCCTGTACAAAAAATGAACATTATTCAAAACTTTAGCGTGAACGTGCTTTTTAGAACCAGAGATATAAAACATGTATAGAGTAATGCATAATTAAGAAGAAGTCATCATGTTTACTTCTATTTAGGAAATAACATTCGAGTCCTCACTTTTAACGTAGCCTTTTACACTTAGACATTCTACTGTTCGAAATGCAGAAGCAAATTCATTATAAGTTTTTCCTAAGTCCATATACTTTATTTCATTCTCAAGTAGATAAAAGCTTTATTTATTATAGTTGTCAAAAGATAAAATTTTTGTTTTCTTCTTTAATATATTCATTTTGATAGGTTGCAGAGCTCCGATATAATCACACAAATTTATTCATATACATTTCTTTTAAGAATGTTATTTGGTAACTAGTTCTTGAAAGGTATTAACGTACTAGAGCAATGCATGCAAATCTGTAGATTTAGTTATAAATTTTATGGCACATGCAAACGATATTGTACCGTAGATTTATTTATGAATTGCACATTTACATACACACACACACACAACACACACACACACATATATACATATATATATATATATATTATATATATATATATATATATATATATATATATATATATATATATATATATATTATATATATATATATATATATATATATATCCTCTGGGGGGAACGGGCCGGAGGACTACCAATTTCCACCGGAGTTGGAAATTCCTATCCAGATCTTTAGAGACCATGTCCAGACACACGACGCTTGAAAGTGTGCAAATCAAAGAAATTTGGGAAAATAGATAAAGGGAGTGTGTTCCAGACTTTACTCGTAGAGTATATGTAAGATTGAGCATAGAGGTTAGGTCTGGACTCTGAGAGTTGGACAGAGAATGGATGAGGCTGTATAGAAAGACGTGTCGCTCGAACTCTTCTCAATGGAGAAGGTATGCGATGAGAGAGTTCAGAAGAGCAATGTCCGTTGGAATAGCGATAGTATAGAGAGAGCGACACAACAATTCGGCGGGCAGAAAGAGATTAGAGAGAGTTAATAAGAGCGGGAGAGTTGATGAGACAAAAACCCCTAGACTCCACCTTCTTCAGGAGAGCTGTATGAGTGGAACCACCCCATATATGTGAAGCATCCCCAATACAGGAACGAACAACATCCCTA
>SEYY01000599.1:117500-127500 GCA_009176605.1 Armadillidium nasatum
CTAATCAATTTCTTGATCCGCTGTTAGACTACGAAAGCGGGCCTGAAATAGCTTCCGGATTGGATGATCCACCAGATTCTCCGTTACTAAAGAAAAAGGTAATATATATATATATATATATATATATATATATATATATATATATATATATATATATATATATATATATATATATATATATATATATATATATATATATATATATATATATATATATATTAAAAATTTTATGAAGTTTTTTTGTTCACTGCTTCATACTGAATTAATTCTTGAAACTAAAAAAAAATTCATATACGGTAAAAAAATTGTTTTCTTTATTGAAGAACGATAATTTGAGAAAATGTCCTGTAATGTTAAGAATTTTTTACAATTTTTAGACCCAAATTAAACTGTGAGATTAACTTACAATAATATTTTTGTTTAGTAACAAGTCTCAGACGAACCAACATGAATTCTCGATTGTGTCCAAAAGGTTCAACTTGTATTTGACCCATTAATCCTAGATAGGTATAAAATTGGCATAAAATTAAGTTGTGACGAAAAAACATTTTTCTTCGGGTTACAGAGGATATTTAATGATGGGATTTCATTCTTTATTTATTATGGGTTTTATATTTTTATATCTTGTCCCTGATTGAAATTATAACTGAAATTATCAAAGCCTGACCTTCCGTTAAAAGTATTAGGAAGTTATGTATATATATATATATATATATATATATATATATATATATATATATATATATATATATATATATATATATATATATATATATATATATATATATATATATATATATATATATATATATATATATATATATATATATATATATATATATATATATATATATATATATATATATATATATATATATATATATATATATATATAATATATTATATATATATATATATATATATATATATATATATATATATATATATATATTGAATATAACAAGCGCTAACAAAGTCGTAGAGAACATTGATAAAATGGCTAAATAACGCTTGTTCACTTTGCCATGGAAACGAAAGATTAAAAGTAAAGGAATGTTTTTTTATTTATTTATTTTTTTCATTTTTTTTTTTAAATGAGAATAAAAAAAAAATAAATATATATATATATATATATATATATATATATATATATATATATATATATATATATTATATATATAATATATATATATATATATATATATATATATATATACAAGTATAATAGGGTTTTCTTAACACACGCACACCAAAACATTAAAAAAAATGTCCTTTTTAATCTAAATATAAGGTATATTTTTGGATATTTTTGGTGTTTGTGTGTGTTATAAAACTCATCTTTTATAGTGCTTACATATAAATTTCTCTTCATGTTACATAATAAAAATGTATATTAAATGATATAAAGGACACAACTGGGAAATTAAAACTGTTGATTAAATTTTTTTATTTCTTAACAATGAAATTGTTAAAAAGTTTAAATTGATTATAATTGAGATAAACTGTTATGACCAGATATAAGCACTTGAATTTTTTTTTTTAATTTGAAAATTTTACCGTTTAAAAAAAAAATAAATAAATAAAAAAAGCTGCACTTAAGGATTTTTATTTTTATTTTTGGTAAATGTCTAGAGGATTGACAGGGCTACAACTTTTTCTCAATACATTATTATATGCTGTTTGTTATCTTCGAGATATAGCATCTCAAACTTTGGAAATTTTGAAATTTCTTCGAAAATTGGTCAAATTTAAGAGGCTATATCTGGAAACCAACAATTAGCATTGAATGATTTATTGAGAGAAAGTTGTAGCCCTGTCCCTCTTCTATACTCCCACCAAAAATGAGAAATTTCTTACGTGTATTTTAATTTTTTGTTCGGAAGTGTAGGAAAAAATTTCCAAAATTTTTTTTTCAACAGTTGTTAAGAAAAAGGCATAAAACGTTTTCTCAAAAACTAAGAAGACAAAACTCTATTAGAAATTTTGTAGGCAATACATCTGTAAATATAGAGTGAAATTTTCAGGTCATTGGAACCAGTGGTTTGGCCTCACCCTACATTTGAAAAATGTGAAATTTTTTAGGAAAACTTTTTAACCGTTATAGGTACAGAAAAACGTTAGAAAGCAAGTATTTTTAGCGGGAAAAAAGTCATATACCCTGAAAATTTCAGGGTAATTGATCAAAAATGAATTTTTTTTAAAAAATATTGGACCCTCTCCCTAATGGTCGAACCACCTATATATATATATATATATATATATATATATATATAATATATATATATATATATATATATATATATATATATATATATATATATATATATATATATTATATATATATATATATATATATATATATATATATATATATATATATATATATATATATATATATATATATATATATAATATATATATATATATATATATATATATATATATATATATATATATATATATATATATATATATATATATATATATATATATATATATATATATATATATATTATATATATATATATATTATATATATATATATATATATTATATATATATATATATATATTATATATATATATATATATATATATATATATCCACAGGTTTTGTTCCTTTAATTCGTATTCTGAAGTCCCCTTCTTATACAGATTCATTTCTCATTTTGTTTCTCATCTACACTAATCTAAAAATTTAGCATCAATAAAAGGATATTACTCTGCTTCATAAGTTTTTTATTAGAAATTTTCTCATTAAAAATTTAATTTCTCTTTCGATACCTTTTTCTTTTTCTCTCCGTACCTCTTGTATATATATATATATATATATATATATATATATATATATATATATATATATATATATATATATATATATATATATATATATATATATATATATATATATATATATATATATATGTGTGTGTGTGTGTGTGTGTGTGTGTGTTTGTGTGTGTGATTCAACTTTCCTATTCTGTTATTGTTGATCTGGATAGCGTTTCTCGGCAGTGTCTTTTTAACTTTAGGATATTAAATCCTTTAAAATAAGAAGTTTTATAAGCCGTCTCTTTATAAGCATCTCCCAACTTTCCTATCTCTTTCTCTGTTTATACTGTTTGTAAGTATAAACATTTTTGATTTCATCGTATGCAAAAACTTGTTATTGAAGCCTCGCATAACTTTAGTTGCTAGGTTGACTTTGATAGAATTTTCCTTTTCACAATTATTCAACTAAGCAACGATCTTATCATATCTCGCGCATGTAATGGTTCCAGATGGACCTTTCAGTTTGATAAGGTTGAATCTGGTGCAACATCCAATTAATCTTTAATTTCTAAAGTGCTTGACTTATTTTCTTTGTCATGTGATGTCGACCACCTGTTTTTTTCTCTTGTTATCTGCCAGTGTTTAATGGAATTAACCACTTACATGCAACTTTCTATACGACGTTTTGTTTTCACAGCACGGGTTTTTCTTTCTGGGGATTGGCATCAGTTTTATAGTAATCTTTCCTCTTCTTTCGAAATTTTTTCTATCCTTTTTTCTACTGAATTTAATATCTTTCACTTTAAAAACCTCTTTCTGCTGTTATTTTAGATATTTAGGTTAAGTATGAACCCGTGTTAAATTTTTAAAGCATATATATATATATATATATATATATATATATATATATATATATATATATATATATATATATATATATATATATATATATATATATATATATATATATATATATATATATATATATATATAATATATATATATATATGTCGACTGACTTCATATATGTTTTTATGAAGCATTACAAAAAGAATTTTTAAAGTCCTTAAGACTCTTAAGGCCAAATGGCTTCATAACAGAAATAAAGTAATAAATGAAAATCCATTAGCAATAGATTTATATAATGTTTTAAAATGTGTTTAAAAATTTAGGTAAGTTATATATATATATATATATATATATATATATATATATATATATATATATATATATATATATATATATATATATATATATATATATATATATATATATATATATAATATATATATATCTGCGGATGGATGGCATTCCTCCTCGAATTTTGATGGAGTGTGCGTCTAAAGCTAGAGGCTGCCCTTGTTCCACACTACCCTCAATGCCTTTAAAGTAATACTTCTCCCTCTGTGCTGTAAGAGCGCGTATGTTCAGTCAATTACAAGGAAAGGTAGCTGTTATCCTTCAAACTATCGTCATATAGTTCTCACTTGTATTCTGTCTAAAATTTTTGAAACTCTCCTCAATTTTCATTTCCCGTATTTATCTAGAATCTCATTCCCTTCTCTCAGATTATCAGTATGGCTTTCAATTACTGGTGACATACTCTCCTATATCAGTATTTTGTGATCTGCATTTAGGGATGCAGCTTGAGATACCCAAAGCTTTTGACAGTTTATGTAAAGTGTCACTACTCTCTTTCTAAGCTCCCTTCCTTTGAATTTCTTCCTTCTATTACTTACTCATGTTTAGTTTTCTTTGAGATTGTTCCATATCACCATTTGTTGATGAAGCGACTCCTTCCTATTTTCCTGTTGATTGTTCAGTTCCTCGAGGTTCTGTTTCGACTCCAACTTTACTCTTACTTTTAATTAATGATCTTCTCGGCAGCACTTCTAAATTCATTCATTCTTATGCCGATGACTCAGTTCTCCATTTTTCTACATGTTTCAAATCTGCTTTCTCTTTTGCGTCTATAGTTGCGATCTTGCCACTCTGGATGGGATTTTTAAGGGAGGGGGTCACTACTTCAGCCTGATGAAATTTAACTCTTTAAAAACTTCACATCTTCACATCTCTCTTCCAAAAACACCTCCCAACTTTCCTATGTCCTTCAACGGCTCTCCCGTCTCACCTGTGAACATCAACATTATTGTTGGTCTGAACATAAACATCAGATTCTCTTCGAAACCTCATATAACAACGGTTACAAGGGCGGATTCAAAGAAGATATTAATTCTATTCAAGTTGGGAGAATTTTTTTCTTCTGAACAGTCACTCCCATATATAAGGGTCTTTGTTATCCACCATTTTTTAAAGTACTATTCTCTCATTTGGAAGGCGGTTGTGGCGGGAGAGGAGTGTCTCTAGCTCTGCCTCTTTTGAACAGAGTTGAGTTTAAGGCGAAAAGACTAATAAACTGTCCCCTACTTTCAAACTCCCTTGACCCTCTGTATTTGCTATGGGATTTTGGCACACAGTCTCTTTCCTATAGATCTTATCTCGACAGGTACTTGAGGTATTTGTCCTTTCCCTTCCTCCACCATTGCGTCACCCTCGCAGCATGAGGAATGCCATGCACTCACATTTTGTGTGAATGTTGCAAACTCTATGCTTGTCATTCCCTGTTCTTGTATTTACTTTAATTTTAATTTTGAATTTTTACTTATATTTTACTTTAATTAGTGTTGAATTTAAATAAAGAAAAAGTAAGTGCATTTATTTCGAATAGTGTATTGAAGGAGTGTCGTATTTCGAAAGGAATACTATACTAGTGATCTAGGTCTTTTCTCTGACTCTTGGTACTCTGCTTTATTTCTTTTTTGTGAATCTTTTGCTGTGGCACAAGCATATCAAAAAGGCTTCAATTAAGCATGACACGAAGCTTTAATTTCTAAACTTCCCTCTTTCGGTATCTATTCTTCTCTCTCTGTGGAGGTGGGTCTGATTTACTTCCCGGTCGCTCTGTAATAGTCTGTAGTGGTGTTCCTCAGATATTTTTCCTATCATCAAATATTTTTCTGTTTTTCATTGGTGATTCTCTTTCTATTACTTCATTACAAATCCACTGATAAGCCGATAACTATACCCTTCATTAATCCTTTCATTTTGAAGTCCATCTCACTAAACATCAATTAATTATCTCTAGGAGGTAGCCCTAGAGAAACTAACTTATGATCGATCTTGAATTTAATTATAGAACAGAAAAGATACAGTTGATTAGGTGTATTAATTAACACGACTTCTAATTGTTCTTTCTGCCATCTGGTGGATAAATATTGAACCATGGACTTCATTCACCGATACACAGAAAATATAATATATTTTCCCTACCCATGGCAGTGTTAGTGCAAAATGGGCAAAATATGAACTTTGTTAACTATAACTATGAACCCTCCATATATATCTTATTCACACTTTTCTGTTCACTCACTCACTCTCTCTCTCTCTCTCTCTCTCTCTCTCTCTCACTCTCTCTCTCTCTCTCTCTCTCTCTCTCTCTCTCTCTCTCTCTCTCTCTCTCTCTCTCTCTCTCTCTCTCTCTCTCTCTCTCTCTCTCTCTCTCTCTCTCTCTCTCTCTCTCTCTCATTTCTTAATGTAACGAATATTTTTTTTTTTTTTTTTTTTTTAAAATAATTGCAAGAGTGTTGTTTTGGACGCTGATAAATTTTTATGATATGTAAATAGGAGGTTTTCATAATGACTTTTCTGAAATTTTCATTGCCATCCAAATTACATTTCTTTTCAAATTTGAACGCTACCTCTTTTCAACTTGCATTTTGAATCTCTAAATTCCTCATATTTTAATAATTTAATATGCAGAAATCAACATAAAACCGGTACGTTGTGAAGCATTTTCATTACAAAAACTTGAACAAACCTCCTGCATAATAATAATAATAATAATAATAATAATAATAATAATAATAATAAATAATAATAATAATAATAATAATAATAATAATAATAATAATAATAATAATAATAATAATAATAATAATAATAATAATAATAATAATAATAATAATAATAATAATAATAATAATAATAATAATAATAATAATAATAATAATAATAATAATAATAATGATATAAAAATAATAATAATAAATGATATTAATTTATTATTATTATTTTTATTATTATTATTTTTACTTACTCAAACGACTTAAGACATTCTTTCGAGGGTTCTCATTGTAAAGAGATAATACAACTTTAAAATCTCTTCCTCACAGTAATCCTGAATTCACACTGACCGTTTTACTCTTGGCTTTGCCCTTACTCATTCACTATATATATATATATATATATATATATATATATATATATATATATATATATATATATATATATATATATATATATATATATATATATATATATATATATATATATATATATATATAATATATATATAAATATTTTATTTATATTTATATATATATATATATATATATATATATATATATATATATATATATATATATATATATATATATATATATATATAATATATATATATATATATATATATATATATATATATATATATATATATATATAATATATATATATATATATATATTATTGATATACCGACTCCTGGACTAAGATCTGGGGATTCTGGGTTCGGACTCGGCCAAATTTAACTAAGCCATGGCCTAGTCCAGCAATATTTAACGTACTAGGTAATATTTTTACAATTTTTTTCATGCCATTTTTTCTAATAAAGTAGTAGACAATTTTTTATAGAAACTTAACGTACACATGACCGAGAATGCTGTGTCATGTTCAACTAACATGACTGGTGCAATAATCGTATTCTACAACACATATGATTAATTAAAGAACAAATAAATTAACCTTTCTATGAAATTCTACATGTAAAGTTTCAAAAAAGGTTTAAGCTGGAATATTTTTTAAATATAATATTACTGTATTAATAAAATACATTTGCTGTACTATTTCTCTGAGGACCAAAAATGGAACTATGAGTAAGAACATGTTTTAGATTAAGTTTTGTTGAACAATTAGGACATTTAATTGGTTTCCATGTAAAGATGAACCACTTTAAATAAAAAGATAAATAAAATCTAATCCTGGACAATAAAAAATTTTTTTTTTCTCTTTGTCATCCTCATACATATAAGACTAACTTTGAATCAGGATCTGAGGCTAGACAATTAAAGGAGGAGCTTTTGCTAATTCAATGTTTCCCATTTGTTTCAGTTTATAATTATTAATAAATTAAATTCTATGTTTGAATTCTATACAAAATAAAAACATTCTTTGCTGCAGCATCTATTCTGTCTATGCAGTAATTTTCATATTTGCTGGAATAAAAAAAAAATTTGTCTGCCAAATAATTCCGTAATTAATTAATAAATAAAATTTATCATTCAAATGATGAGTTGTGAAAACTATTTCAGTTGATAACGATAAAGATAGTGAAAAATTGTTAAAATTGCAATTTTAGTGTTAGGTTTTGATTTAATGTAATAACGTTGCAGTCATGTCATTTTGACCCTGAAGCTGATAAATGAATCCGCTTTTCCCTACTCTTTAGTCTCTGATCTATTACATCAGAGGTCTCATATATATATATATATATATATATATATATATATATATATATATATATATATATATATATATATATATATATATATATATATATATATATATATATATATATATATATATATATATATATATATATATCTTTTCCAACTCCGGTGAAATTTGGTAGGCCTCTGGCCTTTGCCCACCGGAGGATATATATATATATATATATATATATATATATATATATATATATATATATATATATATATATATATATATATATATATATATATTATATATATATATATATATATATATTAACGAATAATAGTAATAATAATAATTTATTATTCTTATTAATACATAATTCTTTAATAGTAATTTAGTTAAAATCTCCCATTTCTTCTCAATATATTGTTTAAAATATTCTTTTACTAATTTTACTAAGAGTAAATTCGGTAAAATTGATGTTTTTGCGAGCATTTATTTATTGATTTATTATGTAAATAAAATTTCATGAGTCGATAACTTTTTTAATTTCAATTTATCATCAAATTGGATATATATATTATATATATATATATATATATATATATATATATATATATATATATATATATATATATATATATATATATATATATATATATATATATATATATATATATATATATATATATATATATATATATATATATATATATACGAGGGTGGGGTTGAAAAATAACGCCTTTTCTTCTGTAAAATCTCATACACTGCGGATAAGGTAATAAAACAAAGACTGAAAGAAAGTCAAAGGTTTTTCCATGAATATGTAATATTATTTTTCTATATAATTTCTTCGAATATCAATACATTTCTGCAAACGTTGAACCCACTTCTCGAAACCGGTTGAAAAATGTCTTGATCTGTTTTCCGGAACCAGTCTGCCACCGCTTTCATCATCTCATCATCTGAATCAAATCTCACTCCTCGGAGATTCTCCCTCAACTTTGAAAATATATGAAAATCACTCAGGGCCAGATCAAGACTGTAGAGTGGGTGATTAATGACCTCGAAGTTCAAGCTTCTGAAGCGTCTGGGCACTGCAATGTGGTCGAGCATTGCTATGATGTTGGAGGGAAACGGTACGGTTTGGTCTTATTCGACGGATGCGGATCTTCAATTTCTGGAGAATTTCACAATAACGATCAGAATTAACAGTCGTACCCTTCGGCAGATATTCGGAATAGACAAGGCCCTCCGCATCCCAGAATGCTATCAGCGTGAATTTACCAGCCGAAGGTTGAGTCTTAAGCTTTCGTACGCCAGGTGAACTTAGGTGTCTTAATTCCAAAGAGGCTCGATTTCCTTCTGGATCGTAGTCGTGGACCCACGTTTCGTCTCCCGTTAAAATGTTTCGAAAAAATTGATCGCCCTCTTGACGACATCAGTTTAGAATTTCATTAGCAATAACGACCCGTTGTTTACTCATGCCCAGTATCAGCTGCCTTGGCATACATACAATACGCACAAATTTTTCGATGCTTTAAATCTGCATTATTGCTTGAACACGCACATTCTAAATTTCAAGAATGGAAGCAATTTTGGACTGTCTAATTCTCCGATTTTCCCGAATAATGTCGTCAAAACGACATGATGTTCGTTAGTGGTCACCGTAATGGAGT
>SEYY01000599.1:132500-145000 GCA_009176605.1 Armadillidium nasatum
GTCTATTGAAAGCATTTTCTTTTGACACGTTATTTTCCACCCTCGGGGAAAACATAAAACATCTAAGAATTAACAGTTAAAAACGCATTTTGATATACATCGAAATGAATTAAAGTCGAATAAACGAAGTTAGTAAGTCACCTTTAACAACTCTGTGGAGATTCAGTTTTGTGTTTCTAAATTCTCAGCGTATTCCTCCTTCTCATCCGAGTCCGACACATTGAACTAGTTGCTTTTTTCACAGCGTCAGAAGTATGTGCTATACTTTGTTTTCATTAATTGGGATTACCGTTTTAAGGTATTAAACGTATTTACGTAATGGTTCCCAATATAAAAAGATCTCACGTGTGTCCTTTATTTAGTGCAGGTAAAGATTTGAATTCGCGTTGTTTGCCAACAATTTGTGGTTTGATGCAGTACGTGTATATACGAATGGAGTTGAAATCATCTAAGAAATAACCAATATTTTGAAGGATATTGCAGCTGTTGTTTGTAATAGACTCGTGGATTTGTGCTATCTAGCTTCACTTTCCACTGTTTCGGTAGCACGGTTAAATCAGATGCTGGAATATTATCACCATAAACGAGAAATTTATGAAATCGATGAACGCGAAAAAAAGAACAATTAATTAAATATTAAAAAATCTTGAGAACTTTAAAACAAAAGTTAAATGCACATTATTTGACATTTCGGCATGTAAATGTGCAGATCTGGGAAAGTAAAGCTGCTCTCCTGAATAACATGTACCGAAAGTAGAATATCAATTTTAATTTGATCTAAGAGGTGATCGAAAAATGGTAATAGGTGCTTTGAATAAGATTATAGAAAGACTTTGACAAGAAGATTGGAAAGATTAAATCAAGAAGAATCAAGAAGAAAAGAGAGACCCTCAAGAGGCGTTTACATATTTTAAAACAGAAACTCCATCTTCTGGTTAAATTTCTTGAAAATGATCCACAATAATAACGATCCGCCCTATATATATATATATATATATATATATAGAGAGAGAGAGAGAGAGAGAGAGTATAAAAACATATAACATACACAGTATTGTGCATGTGTGCGCGTTCTTATAAAGCATGAAAAGGAGGACTTAATATTTTAAGATTTGCAACTTTCTTTATTTTTTCCTCGTTTCATTGTTCATTGTTTCTTTTTAAAATTTAAAGTGAAAAACTTAGGAACTTTATTTTTTTTTTTCTTCTCTATCAGTTGTTAACTTTTTATTTCCTGTTTAAAAATTTTCAGTCAAAGTATATATATATATATATATATATATATATATATATATATATATATATATATATATATATATATATATATATATATATATATATATATATATATATATATATATATATATATATATATATATATATATATATATATATATATATATATATATATATATATATAGATATATATATATATATATATATATATATATAGATAGATAAAGAGAGAGAAAGAGAGAGAGAAAGAGAGAAAAAGAGAGAAAAAGATAGAGACATCATTTACACAATAGAAAGCATTTAGAGTGCTAATGTAATATATATACGTCCGATGTGAAAAATTTAAAATACTGAAAGCATAAATTTCAGTAAAATAAAAGAGTTAAAACAAAAAAAATTTTTTTTAAAAAAAGCAAAAGAAGAAAAGTAGAGACAAAACTATTTAAATTATTTATATATTTATATTTTACTTTTTTTAATTAACTTCTGGAAAGTTTGAGTGTGTTGATACCAGGCTATCCAACATATTCTATTCCACTTTAAGTTTACAAATATGTAGAACCCCTGTCGGTGGTTCGTCGTAGAAAAGTACCACATTCTTTGGGATGATGAAGGATCGCTGCAGGTAACCATCCCTGAATATCGTTTGGTCAATTAGTTTTCTTCTTACAGCTGATGAGTCAAATTCGAATTTCCATTTGTTCGTCCATGAAAACAAAATGCTTATCGGTCTTTCCTTTGATGCGTACTCCATACTTCGAAGTCAGAGAGAGTCAATCATAGACTTGGTTTATACATTACTGATTGTTTATGGGTACTAGTTCTATACGACAAGTAGCTTACCATTTACTTGTTTGCTTTTCACATCTAAAATCTATGATGCATCCTACAACAAGAATGCAATATTGCTGGTGGTCTTGCACAAATGTATACGGCGGAGTGTCACATCACATTTCTTTTGTTGGTGTTTATATATAAGAAATAATTCATTTATAACCACCCTCTATAGGTTACCTTTACTTAACTCTTGTACAGTGTGGCATTTCTGTTTTGTAGTTGGGACAAATTTCGAGCCACTGAAACTTTTGAGTTGTGCGTAATGGAACACTGGATCCTTGAGACTTTTTTTTTACAGTAAGGGTCAGTATAACCACGAGTCTAGGTTTGCCCAAACAATTCTGAAACACCCTGTATATATATATATATATATATATATATATATATATATATATATATATATATATATATATATATATATTTATATATATATATATATATATATATATATATATATATATATATATATATATATATATATATATATATATATATATATATATATATATATATATATATATATATATATATATATATATATATATATATATATATATATATATATATATATATATATATATATATATATATATATATATATATATATATATATATATATATATATATATATATATATATATATATATATATATATATATATATATATATATATATATATATATATATATATATATATATATATATATATATATATATATATATATATATATATATATAATATGCGTATGTGTATTCAGTCTTATCCTTCAATCTATCCATCTGTCTTTCTCTCTCTTTTTATCTCTTTCTCTACAATACGTCTTATAGTATGCTAACGAAATTTCGTTCCTTTTAAACATATTCTTTTGTAAGTTAGAAGGAATAAAAATCGATTTATGTAAATGGAATTAGTAATGAGTCCTTTTTCGCTTCATTCTTCTTAATTGGAAAGAACTTTCTGCTTCTAAGTTTAAAAGACTTATCATAAATTTTTGGTATTTTAATGGTGGTAATTACTATGATTACTATTAATACTTAAATTAACTTTTGAAGTCACTATTACTGATGCATATTTAACCTCTTACTTCCAACGTATTTTACACATGATAATAATAATAATAATAATAATAATAATAATAATAATAATAATAATAATAATAATAATAATAATAATAACTACTTTATTTTCATTAAGTCTAACCTCATAAGAATAGCAAAATTTTAGGTAATTCTCTTATAAATTTAGGTAAGCAGACCATTTTTTGTGCTCTTAAATATTTTAAAGAGAAAACTTCACAAATAAGGTTTACTTTTTCGGCTCCGACCCGGGTTCTCGCACAAACTCTAGCTCATACTACGGATCAAACCCCAGCTCAAATCCCGGCTCATACTCCGATTCAAACCCCGGCTCATATTCTGGTTATAACTCCGGCTCATACTCCGGTTCAAACCCCGGCTTATACTCCGGCTCAAACCCTGGTTCATACTCCGTCTCAAACCCCGGCTCATACTCCGGTTCAAACCTCGGCTCATACTCCGGCTCAAACTCCGGCTCATACTCCGGTTCACACTCATAATTACGATAAAATTCCTTTGCAAAAGAAGAACCGAGGATTCCCATTTTAAAATCTCTCCGAACTAATTTCCTGAGTCGAATAAATTTCAATCTGTTATGTGCCGAATCTCTATCCATCTTTCTTATTTAAAGACTCCATAAAAAAATTTATTGCTCTTATTTAGGCTAGCATTGCCATAATAAACTTTTATTATTTAAACAACATTTTTTGGCGTTTCATTCTTTGCGGTGTAAATTTTTTTTTTTTTTTTTTAAATTTTGTGGTACGATTTATTAGGTTGTCATTTTAGGTCTTCTTGAAAAAAATTTTATTATATTTTTATTTTACTTCTGCAGAGATTCCTTGAAATATAATAGCTATGTAACCTATAATATATATATATATATATATATATATATATATATATATATATATATATATATATATATATATATATATATATATATATATATATATATATATATATATATATATATATATATATATATATATATATATAAGTCGTATAATTAGGAGCACTTTTCTTTAAATCCGATTTGTGCGTGTTTGTAGTGCCTTTTGAAATATAAATTGCTTTGATTTCTTTTTATTTTATTTATTTTATTTTATTTTTTTTTTTTATATTTTTAGTTTTTAGATCATGTTATTCCTTTTTCATGATATGTATTTGTAGTTCTATTTTACTTATGGATATAAAGGAAAAATGAAAAGTCTTTCTGTATAAAAACTCCGAAATTTGCAGGTCTTATTTTATTAACTTGATAAACACTTATTTTTGTTTTGTGAGTACTATGTATAAGTCTGTTTTTCTTTTACACGTGTTTTTCTGTTATAGTGAAGTTGCTTTTCTAAGATCATATATATATTATATTATATATATATATATATTTTATTTACTAATTTTTTCAGTGTTAATATTTATTATCTTCTATTTTATCTTTTAAGTTTTTTTTTTCAAAGATAGTTTTGGTTTCAGCCAGTCTTTGAGTTTTTTTAAACTCCTTGGTAGGGTTTTCACCTTTCAGTGGGCTAGATTAAAGCATCTTATTTGTTACGTCCTGGAGTTGTTGCAAACTATTATCCTAGCCTTGTCGACCTGGGTTTTGGTTTTCCTCTCATAATTCGTTCCTGTCGTTGATATTTAAACTCGTTTTTAAATTTTAAATACTTAACATTAACGTTGGGTTTTTCATTTAAAGACGAAAGTTTATCATGTGTTCTTCCTCCTTTGTGTTTTTTCGAAATTTTATTTGAAAATTCTTATTTTATAAATCTCTTCTGTTATTTTTTAAAAATTCTGTTCATATTAGTCGTATAATTAGGAGCACTTTTCTTTAATCAAATTTGGAAAAAAATGTTTCGATTTGTGCGTGTTTGTAGTGCCTTTTGAAATATAAATTGTTTTACAAGATATCTGAAACTCGACAAATTCTATTGATATATATATATATATATATATATATATATATATATATATATATATATATATATATATATATATATATATATATATATATTTGTCCTTAATGTTAAATTTGGAAAAAAATGAACATTTGAAATTCCTACCTCAGCAAGAATAAGAATTTAAATGTTTAAGATACAAGATATGAGTAGACCTATTGTAAAATTTTGATCTCCTACACGATATATATATATAATATTATATATAGTTTAGCTCAAATATGCTCACATTGGAGGCATATACTAAACATATGTCCCGAGTTGCAACTTACATATTGTAAAATTTTGTCTCCTACACGATAATTTCAATAATATAAATAATACTTAGGTAAACCTTATGTCTGCTTAAAGCTTGAGTGTCCTCTCTCAAGTGGTGTCATTATATTTTCTGCTTGAAACTCCATATTATTAGTTTGGTGCTAGTCCTTAAGTACCTCACGAAAACCCGCGAAACAAGCGGCAATAAGAGCTATACAGGCATAAAGGTTTACCTGCCCCTCAAAAATTTCAAATTCGGCCCGAATTAAGATTTATAATGGTCTAGTCCTCACATAATTTTTGAACACGCCCAGACTGTCAATTCCAACCGAGATGGGAACACTTTGGAGAAACTCTGCACTCGATTATTTCGGGTTTGTAATGACAAAGACGCAAAATTCCACCATAACAATATTCATCCACACATGAGTTTCGATAAAAGCAGGGTGTCTCAAATTTCACATTTATACTACATACGCCATGCAATTCAGATATCGCACATTGTGACTTTAACCTTTTCATGAAATTGAAAGGATACTTAAAAGGACACAGTTACACCAGCGAGGCAGAGGTTCAAGCAAATGTGCTTCTCTGGTGCTGGGCGAAAGCACCGGATTTCTTCTTCAACGGGATGCAACAATTTGTCCAATGCTGACGTGTGTGTTTGTAGGTAGGAGTTATGAATACATGGAGGAAAAGTAATGACTCCCAATGGTAGAAGACATCTCAAGCTTATCCTTATGAGTAGACATACAGGGACTTTATTTCAAAATAATCTGTAAATCGATAACCCCCCCCCATCAAATGTACCTCACCCCACCGCAGCTCAGATTTAAAATATCAATTTTTGTGGTTATTTGTTCCAATATTTTATTAAACATTTAATATCATTATCAGACTATATTGGTATGTTTTGACCTTTTTATAAACATTCATTGCACAACTTCCATTTCCATTCCATAAGAAACCGACTCGATATATATATATATATATATATATATATATATATATATATATATATATATATATATATATATATATATATATATATATATATATATATATATATATATATATATATATATATATATATATATACTGTATAATGCTTGGGTGTGTGTGATTTAATGATGCTCGGTGTTTATCTAGATTCCAAAATCTACATAAGCAAGAAATATTTCCTTGAAAATTGCTTGAATCTATTTCTTGGCATAATCTAAAAAAATTAGAGTTGGGGAGATTAGAAAAGCTCTTTCTTGTCACCGATTTAACTACAATATAAATAAAATTTACTTCTTTCATAAGTTTACCAAAATTGTTAGGAAAAACTTTCATGATAATTTTGCCTCAATTTTTTAGAAAATGATTTTTTTTTTTTAATTTATTTAATTTTCTTTATATGACTTTCTCACCTACTTTAAAACTTTATTTTTGAAATAAATTTTAGATATGTGTTTTTTTTTAAGAAGTTTTCTACATTTTTAGCATATTTCTATTAAATATTTAATTAACTTATCTGGAAGTCTACTTCAAGTGCACGTAAAATGTAAAGAATTTTTAATTTTAATAATAATAATAATAATAATAATATAATAATAATAATAATAATAATGATAATAATAATAATTATGAGGTTCACATTCTAAATTAGCAAGAAGCTCTTCTCTAAATTTCAAAATTTTTCGTTTTTAATATATAATATTTCATAATTGTAAATTTAATATAAGCATGCCAATATTCCATTACAACTGAAATAGTTTAATAATTGCCTTTTTCCATTATGCAAATTTCGGAGAGCGAAATTACCTACGAATAAAAGTTTCTTCAGTATTGTTTCAAACTACTTTATTCTCCTTCGGCTGTAATAAAAGACGCTTTTAAGCATTAAAAAAAAATATTCTAAGAAAAAAAATAAAACTTTCTTCTCTTTCATAATAACTAACTAACAGTTGTGAAATATGACCCGCCATTTTGTTGTAGGGAAATAGATTAAAAAAATATTGGATATTATCTCAATAGGAAAATAAATTTAAATGAATAATAGGAGAAGCCTTTTTGAATGTGTGTTGAGGGATTAATAATCTGATTAAGTGTGGAGATCGAAACTTTTTTTTTTATTCATTTTTTTTTTATTCAGTTAAACTATTTAAAAAAAAAAAATTAATGTTCGCAACGAACGAAATTTAACCTTTTGAAATATTTTGAACCCCATATATATATATATATATATATATATATATATATATATATATATATATATATATATATATATATATATATATATATATATATATATATATATATATATATATATATATATATATAATAATTTACCGGGTGGAGTAATGTAACTCTGATCATTAAGAACTTAAGTCCTAAGCTTTCGAAAAGATTGACCTTAAAGGAGATGGAAGCGAAATTAAATACTTTATTATATTTACGTCAAAATTTGAAATCCTTAAGGTATACAATATTGTTTTATCACAAGTTCATAATAAAGAATAATCACACACGGAATGTGTAAAACGAGAAAACACAAAAACGATACAATATTAGACGGAATTCAGACAAGTTGACATCCCTTCAAAAAAATAATGGTTATTACCTTCAAATGTACTGACGAATCTAACAGACTTTAACTCAAAAAGAATAAATTATTACTCTTTAAACTAACAAGTACGAAAGTAAAAAAATAAAATAATTTAATTAACATCTACTTCCCTATCGAGAAAAAAAAAATTAAATACTTCAAAGGTTAAGCAAAAATTAATCAAACCAAATCCCTTGGCTAATAAAGACGATATATATATATATATATATATATATATATATATATATATATATATATATATATATATATATATATATATATATATATATATATATATATATATATATATATATATATATATATATATATATATATTAGTGATGGATCGGATGTCATATTTTCCAATTGCGGATGCGGATGGATGCGGATGCGGATGCGGATGCGGATGCGGATGTTGAATTTCGAAAGTGCGGATGCGGATGCGGATGCGGATGTTGAATTTTCGAAAGTGCGGATGCGGATGCGGATGCGGATGTTGAATTTTCGAAATGCGGATGCGGATGCGATGCGGATGTTAATTTTTATGCGGATGCGGATGCGGATGCGGATTTTAATTTTGATGAGGATGCGGATGCGGATGCGGATGTTAATTTTGATGAGGATGCGGATGCGGATGCGGATGCGGATGTAATTATATATATATATATATATATATATATATATATATATATATATATATATATATATATATATATATATATATATATATATATATATATATATATATATATATATATATATATATATATATATATATATATATATATATATATCACCTTTCCCACTTTCGTGAGGTTGTGCCCACCACAATTCCCTTACAAACATAACTATTCTTACCTTTCAACGCTTTCACCACCTCCCTCCATCTCTGTCTCCACAAATCTTCTACCCTCGTCTAAACTCAAATTCCTTCCATCAAAATCATCTCTCACTCCATCCATCCATCTCCACTTCGGCCTTCCCCTCCCCCTACCCTTCCCCTATCTACATCGGATCTACGTACCTTGCCAACCATTCTGTTCTCTTTCATTCTTCACATATGTCCAAACCATTTTAGCATATCCTCCTCCTCTCTATCAATTGCACCCTTCTTCCATTTACACATCTCCCTTATTCTTTCATTTCTAATCCTATCAATCCTTCTCAATTTATATATCGCTCTCAAATCTTTCATCTCAAAGACATTGAAACTTTTTCTCGACCGAGCACTTATCGTCTTTGTTTCACACACATACAATACAGAAGGTGAACACATACATTCAAACATTCTTATCTTTATTTCTTTTCGAAATTTTTCCTTTCTTCCATACTTTTCTTAGGCCCCCCAATACTTTCATTCCTTCTACCACTCTGTTCTTTATTTCTTTTTCCGTCCCACCCTTACCTTCCACCCAACATTACTAGATATTTGAATTCATTCACCTCCTCAAGTTTCCATTCTCACACTTCTACAAACCAATTACTCCCTCCACATTTCCTCATCCCCACCTCCAATCCTCATAACTTTATTCTTCGCTGGATTGAATTTCAATCTCGTGTTTGCACATTTCCCTTCAAACTCTCTCACAAGTATTTTCATCTTTTCTCCAGATTCTGCCACCAACACATGCCGCATCATCTGCAAAAAGTAAAACATTCACTTCACATTCACCCTCCATATTTCTCAACGTAATACTCTTCCCTTCTCTCTCCATTTTTCTAAGTAAACCATTCATCAATAGATTAAATAACATGGAGATATTACAAACCCCTGTCTCAATCCCACTCCTATGCTAAACCAATCCGATAGTTCTCTCTTCACCCTCACTCTTGATCTACAATTCGCATATATATATATATATATATATATATATATATATATATATATATATATATATATATATATTATATATATATATATATATATAATATATATATATATATATATATATATATATATATATATATATATATATATATATATATATATAATATATATATATATATATATATTGGTGATGGATCGGATGTCATATTTTCAATTTGCGGATGCGGATGGATGCGGATCGAAGGATGCGGATGCGGATGCGGATGCGGATGTTGAATTTTTGAAAGTGCGGATGCGGATGCGGATGCGGATGTTGAATTTCCGAAAGTGCGGATGCGGATGCGGATGCGGATGTTGAATTTTCGAAAATGCGGATGCGGATGCGGATGCGGATGTTGATTTTTGTGCGGATGTTCCGCATCCGCGCATGCGGATGCGGATCATCACTAATATATATATATATAATATATATATATATATATATATATATATATATATATATATATATATATATATATATATATATATATATATATATATATATATATATATATATATATATATATATATATATATATATATATATATATATATATATATATATATATATATATATATATATATATATATATATATATATATATAATATATATATATATATATATATATATATATATATATAAAATTGGTTATAACAGCTACAAAGCTTGAACTAATAATAAAAACTGGCAGATTCTCCATATTTATCTTTCATTTTGACCATTTAAAAATGTTAATAAAACTTTTCATAATATACTTAGTTTATTTTAAAATTTAAATACCTTTAAAACCTCACCGTCTTGGAATATTTTATACAAAATAATATTGAAACTCCAGGTATATATATAATATATATATATATATATATATATAATATATATATATATATATATATATATATATATATATATATATATATATATATATATATATATATATATATATATATTATATATATTATTATATATATATATAAATATATATAATAATATAAAAAAAAAAAAAAAAAAAAAAAAAAAAAAAAAAAAAGTTATATATATATATATATATATATATATATATATATATATATATATATATATTATATATTATATATATATTATATATATATATATATATATATAATCACCTCCTGTGTGTAAGGCCTGCAGGCCTACTAATTTCCACTAGAGTTGGGGAAATACCAGAAATCTGGTCAAGTTATAAACCGACATGACCCAATACACTGCGTTTTAAGTTGCGTAATTCAAAGAAAGTTGACAAAAAATTAAAGTGAGCGTGTTTCGAACTTTCCCAATACCAATAGAGTTCATGTAAGATAGCGCATAGCTATAAGTCTGTGTTGAGAGAATTGGACAGAGAAAGGATGAGACGTAGAAAGGCGTGTCGCACGAGTACTTCTCACTGTAGGTTGTTATGCAACGGGAAAGTTCAGAAGAGCAGTGTTCATTGTAATAACGATAGTATATAGAGAGTGATGCAACAATTCGACTAGCAGAAAGAGCTTGGAGAGAATTAGTAAAATTGAAAGAGTTAAGAAGAAAAGATCTAGACTTCACCTTCTCCAGTAGAGCTGTATGAATGGAACAACCCAAGATGTGTGAAGCGTACTCCATACAGAGGCGAATAACACCCCTATAAAGGGCATGCAACTCGGTTGTCGAAAAGATATTAAAAAGGCGACTCAGAACACTCAATCTCTTCGAGGCTTGTTTAGAAAGAGAAGTAATATAATCTTTCCAAGAAAGATCTCTAAAAAATCAAACACCAAGAATATTAAGGAGAGAGATGAAGTTTCGAGTTGTGTGTTTTCGAAGAAGTTGGAATAATTGTGTGAAAGGTTGTGCTGAGTATATAGAAAGATGGATGACCTTTGCTTTTGAGGTAATGAAAATAATCATGTTTTGTTCGCCCCTGTTCCGTCTCTTCGATATCGAGTTGTTGAAGTCTCTCATATTTACCCATTTTTTCTTTCTTCTAATTCCATATTATTTTTCAAACCCATATATATATATATATATATAATATATATATATATATATATATATATATATATATATATATATATATATATATATAATATATATATTATATATAAAAAAAATAAAAATATTCATTTGTGAATAAACTAAAAAAAAAAAATCATTTTCATATTTTTAGTTAAGTGAATAATTTAATAAATTTTGAAATGCAGATCTATATTTATTCAACATTAATAGCCAAAGTACTGTTATATAGAATAGAGAAGAAAAAGATAGGACACATATATATATATTGTGTATATTAAAAATTTGAAAATTTTAGTTCATATAATAATTTTATTTTTACGGGATATACGGCCAGATACCCGAATATCAAAAATATGGATGGATAGGCCGTATAGCAACCGGATATTTGGTACATCCTTAAATATATATATATATATATATATATATATATATATATATATATATATATATATATATATATATATATATATATATATATATATATATATATATATATATATATATATATATATACCTTGTTCACCTTTCATTCTGAATTATTAATTTTACAATTCATATAAAATTAATTTTATGTGTCAATAAAAAAATATCTCCTTAAAAAGAGAGAGAGAGAAAAAAAAAGTAAAATAAAAAAAATAAATAAAAAAATAAAAATGCAGAAAAAT
>SEYY01000599.1:182473-187260 GCA_009176605.1 Armadillidium nasatum
CAATTAATTAAAATTTAAAACGTTTTAATTTCTAGTGTTCATTTGCTGACTAGAGGCAATTATGCTTAATGCATATTGGTACATTCGCGTAACCACTTTTCACATGCTCAATATATATATATATATATATATATATATATATAATATATATATATATATATATATATATATATATATAATATAATATATATATATATAATCTATATATATCTATATCTATATCTATATCTGCCAAAATAACTGAAATTAAGAGGGTGACCTTGGAGAAACGTACCTAATTTTTTTTTTCGTTTGTCTTATGTCAGAGAAATCATAGTTATTTCAATATATCAAAAAATAGGTGATTACTGTGGGATCGATTATATCTTTCTTGTCAACAAATTTTTTTCGTTATTAATGCAATGTGCTACGTCACTCTTCTGAACTTGTTAGAAGAGCTTGTGTAACCAGTCTCTCCACATCGCAAAGACAAATCGTTTCTCTGTCCAACTCACTGTTCTCAGAATTAAAAGCAATGCTCATTTGTTCTTGTTTTCTATTTTGCGACTACTATTGAGTTGCAACACACTTAGGTACTTCATTTTTGACATTGATTTTGGAGAGCATCACTTCTTTTTTCAACATTTTTTCATCAGAGATATAGAGGAAAATAAACTTAATATCCAGAGTTATCCTTCACCGAAGAAACAGTTCAACGCCAAACTACTGAAGTATCGTGATTCTCCTGAAAACTTTAACTTCATATGCCTACATTTTGAGCTTCGTCCTAGAACAGCATTTTATTTAATACATTTTTTTTTAATTCTTCCAATTTCACGTTGTAGCTACAATAAAATCAGAATCAGTTTCTAATTTTTTTTATAGTCTTGTTAATAGAAAAGTTAATTTCTACACAAATTCGTCTCCCTCAATGTAAATCCTAAGTAAGGTATCACAATTGTCATTTGTGAGACGTGAGACTTTTGCAATATAATTCACAATGAATAAGTATCGCCTAGAAAATTAGATTCATAATAAATGATGTAAAAAGTAACATTCAATTAAGTTTCGAAAAGTAGCATTAGAAGAGTGAAAACTACAATGAAACATCAAGGATAGAAATGCTGTTTCAGATAGAAATTGTCTCATTATAATGAGTTAACTTAAATTTAAGATTTAACATGATTTTTCAATTACATACTTTTACTTACATACAAACACACATACACTGCACGCCCTCTCTCTCTCTTCTCTCTCTATCTTAATATATATATATCATATATATATATATATATATATATATAATATATATATATATATAATATATATATATATATATTACACATTAATAATTATTGACCCCGTATAAAGTTAGAGCAATAAAACTAAGAACGGCATTATGAAAAGAAAAAAGAAATCTGTGGAAGCCATTAACATATGAGAGAGAGAGAGAGAGAGAGAGAGAGAGAGAGAGAGAGAGAGAGAGAGAGAGAGAGAGAGAGAGAGAGAGACAAAGACAAAAGGTAAAGAGAAATCGAATTTTATGTTATGACTCTCTCAATCCTGAACCATTTCTCGTTATTTCTTAATATAAATTTTATATTTCCATATTTTATTATCTATATTATTTTCACATTTACCTTTTATATTGCGCATATAATATCTTTTCCTTCCATTTATGTTCAATCACACACAAACTCAAGCACGCGCACGCTCGCACATACACATCAACACACACACACAAACACACACAATAGTATATATATATATATATATATATATATATATATATATATATATATATATATATATATATATATATATATATATATATATATAATATATATATATATATATATATATATATATATATATAATTAAATATTATATATATAATCTTAATAATTATACTAATATATTATATTTATATATATATATATATATATATATATATATATATATAATATATATATTTATATATTTTAATATATATATTATTATATTATTTTTATATTATATATATTATATATATATTTATAATATATATATATAATATATATAATATATAATATATAATATATATATACACCACACACATAAGAAATTGTACTTTAAAATGAGTGGTTTCATTCAGTTTTGCCGATGATGCAATGTCCGGAGCTCATTTATTAACTTCTCGAAACCCAACCAACTTTTCCTTTATCAAACGGCGTGATGAACTTCTTCTAAAATTTTCTTTATATAATTTTGTAAGATGCGACAAAAAGAGTGAAATTGCTTGGGAAATTTAAAAATTTTTATTTATATAATAATTATTATTTACGTAAAAATTTAGTCATGTATAATTAGGTAGAAAAAAAAAATTTTTTTTTTTTTTTTTTTTTTTTTTTTTTTTTTTTTCTTTTTAATTTCAGTACAGAAAGATATTGTTAGAACATATAATTCAAAAAATTTTGAAAATCTTCTCAAAGTCAATACACGCATACACTCACACCACGCACACATATATACACCACACACACACACACACACCACACACACACACACACACACACACACACACACACACACATATATTTATTATATATATTATATATATATATATATATATTATATATATATATATATATATATATATATATACTATTATATATTATATAATATATATTATATATATATTGTTTTATTCTTGTAAGAAACAAAATATAAGTTAAATTATTTTCAACATAAGCTGATATTTTTTTTTCCATATTTTGTTCCTAGAAAACTGACATTCTCCCAATTTAGTAGTGAAAGAGCTCATTATTATTCATTTTTATTTTAATGATTTTTTGCATTTTCTTTTTTCTTTTTTTTTTCTTTTTTTAGTATTTTTCTTAAAATTTTGTTTTAATTAAAATGTTGAAATTTGTTTTGTGTACAACTCCCAAATATGAAGTGAGTTTCTTACGTTTTTATTACTAATTATTTTTTAAGGCTAAAGAAAAGTTTCTTTAAATGTGTCGTGGTATAAAAGGAAAATATAAAAAAGGTTATATATATATTATATATAATATATATATATATAATATATATATATATATATATATATATATATATATATATATATATATATAATATATATATAGTATATATTATATATATACTATATAATATATATATATATATTATATATATATATATATATTATATATATATATATATATATATATATATATATATATATATATTATATATATATATATATATATAAGGCGGCTCGTCCTTAAGGGCCGAAGGATCCCGGCCCCACCATTAGTTATCTAAAACAAGATAAATTTCTTAATTGAAAATTGCC
Organism: Armadillidium nasatum; assembly: GCA_009176605.1. NCBI lineage: Eukaryota > Metazoa > Arthropoda > Malacostraca > Isopoda > Armadillidiidae > Armadillidium > Armadillidium nasatum. Next base: position 185,790 of record SEYY01000599.1, read on the forward strand.
AACTCTTTTTTTATTTTTATTTTTTAAATTTTTTAAGCAAATAATTGTTGTAAATTCAAAATTAACCTCCGAGAAACTTATATTGTTACATATTCTTCAATTTAAGGGCCTGTTATTCGATGCCCGATTACTTTTATTATCGTGAATATATAACAGATATAAGAATGCATGCCTCTTGTGACGTTGTGTCCTATTCAATTTATATATCTTAATAAGATGGGCAGCTTGCGGGGTTCCCTATGCAAACACTGATGATTTTTTTTTAAGGGACTTACGTGTATTGGAAACGCTGAATTTATCTTTTTTATCATTATCTTCTTAATGTGAGTTTTTTTATTAATAATAGTTAATAAACATAACTAATAAAAAATGCAGTAAATATTTTTTCATATATTTTTTTCATATATTTGTGTTTTACACAAAAGTATTTGTCAGTTTTCTTCGAACTTTAAAATATTATAAAGGTAGCTTTTAAAAATGATTAAAAATGGTGTGGTGAAGATAGTCATAAATAAATACGACCATATTTCAGTTCATAAGCAGCATGCATAGTCCTTCAAGACGGTTTTCGGACATGTATGATTTCTGCCAAGTTTTTACACTCCACAATGTACTAAATGATCTTCGAATAGTATTTTAAATGGCACGATCGAGTCATAAAAATGTGCAGAGCATTTTTCTTAGCTAAGTATATTGTCTCTGTGTATTTTTTACCACCTCTGCTATAATTTATTCTTTCACTTTTTAATTTTTTTCTTATCCATCCAGATTCTACAACATAGCTCAGCTTTATTATAATAATTTTTCAAAATTTAATAATCATAAAAAATGTTTTCCCTTAAAATCTTCCAACGTTATATCACATGTTATGGTTTTATCCGTCATACAAAATCCGGTATATGTGGTTATATCCGCCAACGGTTTCGGAAAAAACTAAGTAATAAGGAGAATTTTTTTCCTAAATCACCAATAGGATTTTAAACTGGAGAGTTTGAACTGTACTATTCTGTTTTCTTATTACTATTCCCTGGGATTTGTAAATCTACTTCACTAATCCCAGTGCTTACCTTGGTAATAGCTAATAAATCTTGACTTATATATAAGCGTCATGGAAAGCAATAGCCTTCCATGGCACTTTACCTATGGATTATTAAGTTGGACAGTCTGAAAACGGACAACCAATAAAATATTACTAAATATTTTCCATTGAAATCTGTCAATTTACTAAATGATCCTAAAATTGCATACGTGCATATTAAAGGATAACTTAAAGGAAAACCACCAAACTGAACGCAGAGTCTTGGGATGCAAGGTTCGTCTGGTTTACTTTATTAAATATTAAATTGTCCTTTCCTTTTTAATTTTTATTAATAATCATTTTGAGAAGATATGAAGCAAAAGTAGTTATTCATTTTTGGTTTATTTAAATCTCTCTCTCTCTCTCTCTCTCTCTCTCTCTATCTCTATCTCT
>SEYY01000600.1:0-5000 GCA_009176605.1 Armadillidium nasatum
GCAATCCTTTCGTTTAATAATTTATAAAGTAAAATAATTTATCTTTATTTTCTTTTTCATGAATTATAATTATTATTCTTTAATTAATATAATTATCTTAATTACTTATTAAAAATAAAATAAAGCAATTTTTTCTTTATAAAATATCAATTATTCCCTTGAATTAGTTCGTGAAGCTACTTTGCTACGTTAAAAATCGCCTTTCGTGGTCTTTGAATGTGAAATTAATTTAATAAGCAGCATATTAATTAGAAAGAAAATTATTTCTTTCTTTTTCCTTACTCTAAGATAGAAAGTAAACATTAATATATTTATATTTCTATATATATATATATATATAATATATATATATATATATATATATATATATATATATAAAATCAATAGCGTTGGGTAAAATTCAATTCTCCTTCAGCTCAGAATCTGAGGGGACCCAATATACGATGTCTGAATGTGTGGAACTCAAAGTAAATGAAGAAACTAAAAGATAAAATTGTGTTGCAAATCTCACAATTAGATTATAGAAATGAGCTTTCTTGTTTAGCCTGGAGTCAGAGAGATGGATAGACAAAGAATGAGTTGTTCTCAGAGGAGGAGGAAAGTTAGTGAATAATTCAGACCGCCGAAAAGGCATTGGGAAGAGCAAATAAGAATATGAGATTTGATATATCAAGAATCCCAACACTCAACGCTTTTCAGGTGCATATACGTAAATTATCCCTACATGATGCATATAAAGAGACGAACTATTCCCCCTTACAGATCAAGCAACAGGAATAGAATGATAAAGTTATGAAGCTGCCTCAGCTAACCTATTATATTAGAAGTTTGTTTCGTGAGGGGAGGTGCATGATATATTCATGAAAGATTACAAGAAATATGAAGAGAATTTTAAGAGCAGAAGAAGGTTTGAGTTACTGTATTTTCGAAGATGCAATTCTGGGATGATTATGATGAGTAGATTGATGAAGGAACTGAGTGCTTGAAAACAGTCATGTTTTCTCTAACAATTTGGAAGTTGTAAAAATTATTATAGGTAATTAACACAAAGGATGGATAGACTGAGAACCCTTACCAGAGCCAGAGGACCAAAAATTGTAATAATCACCTTAGTCTCCTTGCTTTAGACGTATTTTTTATCTATGCTCTGTTATCAGTTTTATTCTATACTGTTGAGTAAGGCGTCTTATAAACAGAAAGGAGTAATATGTCTAGCAACGATTTTGCTAACCATGAGACCTGACTTTTCTCTTACTTTTGCACTGCTCTATTCCCCTCTCTAGTTTACTCTTGACAGACAAGTTTTGCTTTTGGCTAAAACTTCATTTTGGTTCTTCCTCTTTGTCGTTCCCTTCCGGTAATTCCAGAAGCACAATCTTTCTAATTCATTATGCTTCGTAATCTATCTCAAAAACAGGAGTTGATCTTATCTTATGTATTTTATATTCAAATTTGTTCCTTAATTCTTTCAAGTATCCGCTCATTCGTCAACGAAATCTTCAAAAATTGTTTTCAAAAGAGATTTACAGCTGTCTACAATTTCCTTTAATGTGTTTTGTTTATAGTTCTTGTTTCTAACTAAACATTTGCCTATATGCTAATCGTTTATTTTTATTTACTTGATCATTAACATTTCCTTGGATATTTTGCATTATTTTCGTATTATTCCGTTATGCTTTCGTATCTTTTATCATCATTGTGTTTTTAATTTCCTAATTTCATCTACAATGTCCAGAATATATCCAATCATCCATGGATATTTTTAGCCATTCTTTCATTCTTTGTAATAACTTCTCTAGCTTTGTTTTCAGTCATAGCTTTTTATTTATAGTCCATGTAATATCATATTTCATCTTTATTGCATCATTTTAGTTAACTAAATTGTAGCTGTCACCTTGGCAAAGTGTTCATTCACTTCTATTTTAGATAAGATACTCAATAAAGAGACATATTCACTGTAGGTGTCTGCTTACGGAAAGTCTTGAATTGTGTCAGAACATAAATGAAATGTTTATTACAATATGAAACATGTTTTTATTTATATATATTATATATTATAATATATATATAATATATATATATATATATTATATATATAAGATATATATATATATATATATATATAATATATAAATATAATATATATATATATATATATATATATATATATATATAATCATATATATATATATTATATATATATATATATATATATATATATATATATAATATATATATATATATATATAAGTAATAAAAAAATAATCCATACAAAGGACTATCTATTAGTTGGATTATTATTTATATAGTATATATATAATATATATATATATATATATATATATATAATATAATATATAATATATATATATATATATAATATATAATATATATATTAAGAGAATTATTTCATTAAAATCTACTTATAGATCCAATGCAAATCTATTTCTTCAATTTCTTTCCTCAGTCAAACTGTTTCAATTTTTCCCCATTTTATTTCAGAACTCAATCAGAACAACTTCATTGAAGCGTTTTTCCTCCACGCTTCATTCTTTAATCCTCGGCTCTAATTCGAAGACGCTTCCGTTTTCATGCAAAGAATTTTAAACTTTCTTTTCGGAGGTGAAGCGAAATTTTAAAGATGAGACGTTCCCTTCTGCCTTTGTATTAGCAGCAAGTATACTCTCAAATCGTTTACTTAATTATATATATATATATATATATATAATATATATATATATATATATATATATATATATATATATATTAATATATATATATATATATATGATTGTCTGTCGTCGGGAGTGACGTGCTTAGAAAGAGACTGGGAAGAAAAGTGGGAGACATCAGAAGGAAGATTGAAAGGAGGAGAAAAGAGAAGAATGCTTGTAAATGTCTTAGGAATCTATTTTGAAAGTTAGAGAAATTATAGAGAGAATGCTTGAAGGTAATAACTGAGCAGAAGATAGAAAATAATTGCAAAGATATATTTTAAAATTTAGAAATTTTTGACAATTTTTCAGCATTTTTTGAAAATAGTAAATTAAATAAAATTCAATTAAATTGTTTTTAAAAAAATATATACAGGAGTTACAAATCTCTCTATGGATATGGATAACAAACTTTTCTTCTTTTAAGTGAAATTTTCAACATTCATGTTGAGAATTTAAAATTTATTAACATGAGTCTGGATAGGCGACAGGATTGGATCATACGAAGAGGGCGACAGAACTAGAAACCGGTTCTATATTTATTGATTCTTGCTTGTAACAACTACAGGACCAGCTTGAGAAACTGAAGCTCCGAGAAGCATCTTTTGGAGGTCCCTGGAAAAAAATGTTGAAAGGTTAGATGGAGATAGTGCTAGTCCCACTGAAAGGGTGAAAACCCTACCAATGAGTTTAATTAAAGCTCAAGGGTTGGCTCTAAAAACAACGAACAGGTAAACATGATCTCTTCCTTTAGCTAATTACTTGATATTTAATTATTTTTTTTTTAAAAAAAGGGAAAAAAAAAAAAAACCAAAATAATTGGTAATAGATACGAATATATATATATATATAGATATTATATATATATAGATATTATATTATATATAATATATATAATATAATATATATAGATTATAATGATAGATAAAACCCAGAAATATATTGGGAATCCTAGTCGTTCTCGGACCGACATATGCTCTTGTATATAGAAATCAAAGTATTGATATTTAACCTTGAAGTGTGAGAATCGTGCATACATTGCAACATGTGTTGTTAGTGCTCGTCATTAGCATCAAGGCAGGCCTGTACATGCTTTTACATGTTATTGAAAGTTGCCATTAACATTATGAGAGACACATCCTCAATTTCTTGCCGAATGTTGTCTTTCATTTGCCTTTACATTCACAATGCTCCAATGGAAGAGGTCAGGCTGGGTAAGGTCAAACGACCTTGGTTGCCAAAATCCCTAAAAAATGGCACGATCTTCAAAGAAAGACTATAATCATACTTGCTGACGTTGGAACTTGGGTCAAGTGGCGCCATGCTATTGATAATTACTAGTACGGAGTCATCGACATCATTTACGAACTCATTGAAGATATTAATATGATCAGTACTTTGATACCTATCTAGAAGCGCATATCTGGGTCCGAGAGCGAGTGGGATATATATATATACAATTATATATATATATATATATATATATAATATATATATATATATATATCATATATATATATATAATATATTAATATATAAATTATATATATATATATGATATATATATATATATATTATAATATATATATATATATATATATATATATATATATTATTATTTTTTAATATTCTATAATAGAAAATGGTACTAAATAGCTAACTATTATTTTATTATAAAATCAAAATATTATTATTATTATTATTATTATTATTATTATTATTATTATTATTATTATTATTATTATCAATTATTATTATTATTATTATTATTTATATATTATAATTTATTATTTTAACATTATAATAATTATTATTTTTTATTTTTATGATTATTATTCTTGATATTATATATTATTACTATTATTACAATTGAAAAGTTTCATCAGCATTTTATTGTGTATAATTTTGCTGCTTTGCATCAATAAATGTAAACCATTCATATGTCTAATAAAATAAATGAGCAAAATTTGAATAACAATTTCCCATATTTTATTAAAAAATAACTTTAAATAAATTTGAGGCTTATTTTTATTTAATATTAATTTCAGGTCAAAGTTTACTTCGTTAACAAAAATTCTCAAGAAACTTAAGAAATGTATTTTATTTTATTTGTATTTCAAAGAGCATTGCTTTATTTCATCATTCAATATTGATGCACGTGACACGTCATATCAAACTGTTTTCGTTTGGAAGAAGAAGAAGAAGAAAAGGAAGAAGAACAAGAAGAACAAGAACAAGAACAAAAAAAAAAAAAAAAAAAAAAAAAAAAAAAAAAAAAAAAAAAAA
>SEYY01000600.1:10000-14055 GCA_009176605.1 Armadillidium nasatum
CATATGTTCTTTTTAAATGGCTTCAGAAGAATTTCTTTAAAATAAAAGCGTAACTGATTTTAAATTGATAGATTAATTAACACTTTCCATCCAGTATGTTGGAAATTTTTCTCAACGAAGCATCCCTGAAGTTAAGTCTCTCTAACTTTAAAAAGAAATTAATGGTAAACCGTCACTTTCAGTTTATTTCTCCTATAGAAATACTCAATGAAAATTTTCCTTTCAAAAGATTTTCAATCTCCAATTCTTGATAGTCTTTTCCTTCAAGTGTTCTTTAAATTATATCATCAAATAATCCTTTATTGATTTTTATACTTTGTTCATTTCTGCTATTTTATCGTCTCTTTTATTTAATAGACTTTAATGAGTAGCAAATTCGTACCCTTGTTAGATATCTCTGACATCTTCTGTTGATGGTTGGTTATATAAATAAATATGAAAGATTTTTTGGTAGCTTACGTTGATATATTTCCCCTTCCTTTCCGTGAATACCCAAGTGTATTAAATTCAATATATAATTATTTCCCTTAATTCATTACTTAATAAATGAATCCTTATATTTGTATTTCGAAATAGCAAGTTTTGTGAGTTTTTATTTCTAGTTTTCCAAACCATTTTTCTTGAAAACTTTTATCATTAAGACTTGTTTCCTCTTTTCGTAACTCAGTGACTTCTCTTCTTTTAATTTTAAAAGTATCTTCTCAAAACAGAATTCGCAGAATTTTTCATATTCACCTGAAATACAAATCACATTATGCTCTACAGCATTATTACCATTTTGCTGCAATAGTATTTTAAATTGTATTATTATATATATATATATATATATATATTATATATATATATATATATATATATATATATATATATTATATATAATATATATATATATATATATATATATATATATATATATATATATATATATATATATATATATATATATATATATATATATATATATATATATATATATATATATATATATATATATATATATATATATATATATATATATATATATATATATATATATATATATATATATATATATATATATATATATATTATAATATATATATATATATATATATATATATATATATATATATATATATTATATATATATATATATATATATATATATATATATATATATATATATATATATATATATATATATATATATATATATATATATATATATATATATATATATATATATATATATATATATATATAATATATATATATATATATATTATATATATATATATTATTATTTCATTTGAATACCCTTTTTGAAGCAAAACAATGAAAATAGGCACTTTTTATTCACAATGTTAAGACAAAAATATACATTAATGATTTTAATCTATGAACAAATGTTAAGCTTTCGTTGCTTGTTCACAAGTCACATCATCAGAACAATTAATATTTTCTTCAATGGTGTATGAAATTACGTTTGTCTGGCATCTTTTGATTGAGCGTCTGGCAACCTTGGCAAATTCTTGAGAGTCATTTTTAAGCCGTTGGATCTGTTCAATATTGTGTTTGTAATATTGTCTAAGGATATATCTCCTTTTGTTATGTTCATATTATGTGTGTTTTTTATAATGAATGATTCTATGAGTTTTCGGGGGTTTGTATTGTGTATTGTTTTTATCATTTGAGTGTCTTTTAAGTTGGGTATATGATTATGGATTCTTCTGTGATTAGTAAGGGAGGAGTATATATTATCATTTTTAAGATCTAAAGAGTGTTGGTATAACCTTCTTTTTAAGTCGTTAGTTTCGCCGATATAAATTTTATTGCAATGGTTACATGGAATTTTGTATATTCCTATATTATTGTCTGGTTAATTTGTATGTGGTTTTAGTTTATGTTTTAGAATGATCGAATTAGATTTGACTAATATATATATTTCACGTGGTAAACTATTTTTTAGTTCGTGGGGATGTATGTGAGATATAGGTAATATGTTTATAGGTTAAATTTTTTGATTTTAGGTATCGTGATATTTTTTCTTTGCTTTTTTAAGGCTTCCTTTTATAAGGTTATTGGGGTATTGTAGTTGTTTAAAAATGTTGGTTATATAATTTATTTCGATATCTAGGTTTTTGGGGTCAACTATTTTATGAGCACGTAAGAATAAGTTGCTGAGGACAGCAATTTTGGTAGAGATATTATGATATGAAAACCAATGGATGTATGAGGGATTTGTACTGGGTTTTCTATATATATTGAAAGAAGGTGTAGCTGAAGATCATGAAATAAGTGTATCTAAAAACGGAATACTATTATTTTGTGGATATTCAACTGTAAATTTTATATTAGTATGTATATTATTAATAAAATCTAATATTGTGTTTATATTTTTATCCTTCAGTATTAAAGAAAAAAAATCATCTCTGTATCTGTACCATATTAAATTTTGGAACTGTAGGAAGATATAATATTTCAATCAATTCCATAAAAATATTACTGACGATGGGGGATAGGGGTGAACCCATACTAAGGCCTGAGGTTTGTTTGTAATATTTATCATTAAATTTAAAATAAGCATGATCTAAAGTGAGGAATATTAGGTTTTTAATTTTTGAAAACGGAATTGTGAAATTATATGGTTTTTCGGTTAAATATCTTTCAAGTAGTTGTAAGGTAAGGTGAACAGGAACATTTGTAAAAAGAGAGACTGCATCGAAACTGACAGGATTGTAAACAGAAAAATCAAATTTTTTAATAGTATTTATAAAATGTTCTGAATTTTTGATATGGGAAGTAGAAATGTTGCCAATTAGATTTTTTAGTTGATTATCAAGCCATTTGGATAAATTATGTTATGCAATTTACATTAGAAATTATCGGTCTGAGTGGGATGTTTGGTTTGTGTATCTTTGGAATGGCGTAAAATGGGGATAAGTTAGGTAAATAAGAAATGAAAGTTTTTTTGAGATCTTTGTGTTCAGCTAATATATTGTTTAATTTGTTGTTGAAGGTGTTTTGTGAATTTTTTAACGGATTTTTGTTACAAATGGAATAAACATTTGAATCATTATATAATGTTAGGGATTTTGTTAAGTAGTCAGATTTGTTTTGGATTACTATATTATTACCTTTATCTGAACGGGAGATGATTATGTTTTCATTATTTTGTAATGTTTTTAAAGCTTTATAGAATCTGTGACGATATTTTGTTTTACTTACATTTGTTGTGGTTAATTGTAATAATATTTCGTATAACACATCTTGGTTGATGTCTTCAATTTGCGTAAATTTTTTCCAATGTGTAAAATTCTTCACTAAGTCGATCCAGGGGTCCGGTTTTTTTTTATAGAGAATGACAGACCATATCTGAGTAAGGTTTTTTCCGTAGTATTCAATTCATAATCTGATAAGTGTTTGATTATATTGTGGTTTGAATGTCTGACCCAATTACTGTTGTTGAATAGATGTTCGATCTTCTGATGATGAGAATTTTTACGGAAATTTGTTTTTTGTAATCATTTGGTGGTGGGCTCTGTCGATGAGGATAGTCAATACACTATGATTATTCGAGATTTTGTAAAAGTATCTTTGAAAATTTTGAAATTTCATTTTTGTGAGGAAAAATGATCTATTTACAGGATGTTTAGTTTCTTTTAGATATATGGAAATGGTGATTTTTAAGTTTTTACATTACGTGGGATCAGACTTCTTGGCATTATTTTATCATCCAGGCAATGCTTCAAAAATTGTAGGTTGCACTTCCTTAAATTTGCACTAATTAACGTATCAGTATATTTATAGAAAGATTTTTTCAGATTGTGATTTTCATTTAGTAACCTATTAGCTTCGTTAGTATCAGGGTTCATTATTTAAATTTTGTAATTTACTAATAAAAACGGTAAATATGTAATTTATTCTTTGAATACCCTTTTAGAAGCAAAACGATAAAAATAGGCACTTTTAATTCACAATATAAAGACAAAATTAAACATTAATGATTTTAATCTATGAGCAGATGTTAAGCTTTCGTGGTTGTTCACAAGTCACATCATCAGAACAATTAATAT